>RDPX01000286.1:673667-689342 GCA_003991215.1 Morbakka virulenta | reverse complement strand
TACTACTACTACTACTACTACTACTACTATTACTACTACTACTACTACTACTACTGCTACCACTATTACTACTACTACTGTTACTGCTACTGCTGCTGCTACTCCTTATGCTTATGATGTTATTGCTATATGAATCTGCTGAATATCAACTCATATCCTTCGGCCATAAATATTCAAAACCTGACTAATTGTTTTTGCGTATCCCAATAAACAAGCTTTCTGTTATGTGCTGAGATTCATCTTGATGTCTAGCTTTTTTAACCAATATTCGAGGTTTTTGCTTACTGTGACTAACTTTCCTTTTATCATTATTATTATTACTATTATCATTATTATTATTATTATTATTATTATTATTATTATTATTATTATTATTATTATTATGTATTTTTGTCGTGTAAGTATTTTGACATATTTGTCATTTAAGGTCTTTGTTACTTGAAAGCGGATAAAAACAAGTCACCAAAGGCCTCAGAGTTCCTACTCCTTTGCCTCTGAAGAGATAATACGTGTCGCAGTATCCTTGCTGTTTCATTGCAATCTTCACGCCTAACTTCCCCATGTCCATTCAAACTTCTCTGAGATTACTCCCAATGCTCTAATCACTACAGGTATCACATCAACGTTATCCATTCGTCCTACATGCCCTGTTTCTTCTCATTTGATACTTAATGATCTTTTCAAGTTCCTTTTTTCACTCTTGAATTTCCTGGCACTGCAATATCGATTAGTTTGACTTCTTTGTTTTTCTTATGAACTAATCCAGTATCTTGTCGCCTTGCGTCAACAACTCTATCATACTGAATGGTAATTTTCTGTAATTTGTTCTTGAAGCCTGTTTTTGAGCACTGCATACCAGTGCTTATGTAGATCCCTTCCCTTCAAATTTGTCACAAGTATACTTTTAACAATAATTCTTTCATCTTCTTCTCTTTTTTCTTGTCAAGCTCTGATATTCCAATTCCTTTTTTCATTTGTCAGCCTTATATCTTCAACTTTGACCAATTTCTCTCCTTTTATGATAGTAGCACCACACGCCTTTACCCCAAATTCCATTCCATTATCATGGCTTATCACATTTATTGTCGACACAAGGCTATCAATATATTCTTAAGAAACATTCTCAAATCATCCATAAATAAAAGATGGTTGATTTTTACCTCTCCTTACATGTACCCTGCTTTAGTCTTCCATAATACTTTTAACAGAGGTATCAATTGACAAATATAAGTAAGATAAATTGTCTCCATGATCCATTCCTCTCCTATATTGACTGTTCAGAGCGACACTCCACAAGAAGTCAGTTCTGTTTCCAGTTTCCCGTTTTTCGCTAAAGAAAAGGTGTTACATCTTGTGGTACCTCTGCTATTTTCATACATTGGACTATCCAGGAATGGGGTACCATGTCATGGACGTTCTTTTAGGCCACACATGCTATGGCAAGGGGTTTTTTTGTTTTTCGCAATCATAGATCATCTTGGATCTTCTTGTCAATCAAAAGTTGGTCCTTTGTTCCTCTACTCCTTTTTCTGCACCCTCTGTTCCGTTGGTAGAAAATCACATACTTCATGGTAGTTGTGCACACTACACAATTTCTTCTGTCATCAGTTTCCACATAAGTAGTAGTCAAGATACTGACCTATAGTCTTTAGCCACATTCTCTTCCTTGGGGTCTTTCCGGCAAAACACTTATACCAGCTGTCATCCAAACAGGTATAGGCATCTTGCTGTTTACCATCACATTCATTTGTTCGGCGATTCTGTTATGCAGTGATCTCAACTTTTTTACCCAGTATCCTTGGACCCCATCAGGTCCAGGTACTTTCCAATTTGGTATTGTCTTTACCTATGCTGTTAACCATTATCACGTTTATCACTATGTCATTCTGTCTTGTTTTACCACATTCACATTTTATTTCCTTCAACCATTCTGCTTTCCTATTGTGTTGTATCATTCACTCAAAGACCTGACCAAAATCTCTCGCTTTCTTCAGCATCTGGTGTTTCTCCTTCGCCACTTGACATTGCATTAAATTCCTGGTATACTTTCTTTTAATCTTGCTGAAACAATTTGTTGATTCTAAATTACTAACTTCTCTGCTCATACCTCTTCAATTTTGTTGCGTCTTTGCCTGTAGTCTTTGTTTAAGGTCTTCAATCACAACCCTCTCATATTTTTTCTTCTTGATTTGATATTTTCTCTTTAACTCCATAATTTTACTTTCTTGTGAGTTCTCCTTTTTTACTTCTTTACAAAATGTTTACATTCTTTCTCAATTCTTTAATTCCGTTCCTTGTCCTTCTTTTCCATCATGGTTCTTTCCTGCCGTTTCTTCTTGTATTCCCTGCCCCCAGTCCCACGTTGTTTGAGATGCAGAGAGCAACTGCACTGATCAGCTTATTTTGTCAGTTAAGTTTTAAGTTATTATTTTCCTGATGACGTTGTTTACTTTGCCTGCTCACTCTGACAAAACATTTCTGTTTACTTTTTTTAGTTCTCATGTATCACACACTTGACTACTCATAATTTCAACTATCTGCCCAATCATACAATATTCCTGTTCGTTTTGTTCGTAGCTTCTATTTACTTGCACTGATATCTCCTCAACGTCTTCATGTTCTGGGGATTTTTTCTCGCAACTGCCTGCTTAAACCGTCCCTTCTACGTTTTCACTATCCACTTCTAACATTTTAAAAACTTCTTCCACCTCAGCTGTGGTCAACCATTCATTCTTTTTTATTGCCCCTGCCTGGTCACATAATCTTTGCTCTGTTTTTTGCATCCTTTTTTTTTTTGTACTCGCGTACAGGTCCCATTTTTATTATCTTTTGGCTTACTCAGAAAATAACACTCTATCACGGCAACACTTAACTCTTTGTTCCACTTCATTTTGGTAGACGCCTGATGACGACCGAGTCCACCCAGCGTTAACGTGAGACACCTGGCGGGCGAAAAAGATCTTCACAAACTGTTCCAGTTTCATTCACGCCGTTATTTTCGTAACTTGAAGTAGACATTTCACTCATTAGAGGATAGTGTATTTTAGGTTACACTACCACCAGTGTTTTTGTTGAGACACAGTCTCTAGGAGAGTTGCTAGTCAAGGTTTAAGAGCCCCTCCCACCCGTCAGACAGAGTAACCCTTGCCGGATGCCATCCTGGTATTTCAAAGTCTCGGAGAGAGCTGACAGATACTACACCTTGCTCAACGGGGACCTAGAGGTGGTTGTGGAACCTCATTCTCCCACGTCGAAACTTCACAACCGAATCCAGTTTTATGTTATACCCAGAACAATCATTATTTATTTTATTTTCTTCTTATTATTATTATCATTTTTACTATCATTATTGTTATTATCATTATTATTATTATTGTTATTACTATTATCATTATAGTACTATTATTTTCGTAAACAAAAGGCATTTTGAACTTGGCTAAAGTCCTCTGGAAGCCTCTGTGATTCTAGTTTGCGCATTAACCAAAATCTGTCTCTTGTTATACTCTCGAAAGTTCAAAAGTAAGAACATAATATCTTTGTTGAAGAATACTTGAGAATGACACGAATATTGAGTAAAAGAAATAAAAGAACAATGGAATCAGTCACAAAGATCGTTTTATTACTTTCCATTGTTCTGTTACTTTTCCTTGACTTTTGGTTGCCATTTTCTAAATAAAAAGGTTTTGCAGTACCTAGCTTTTTATTATTATATCAGAAACCATTTTTAGCTCTGCAATCGGGTCCTTAAAGAACTGACTTGCCACCCATTGAATCTCTATACACAGAAATATCTCTATGTTTTTAAAGTAGTTTTGGTCTTCCTTCCACTGGCCAGAAACTCCACTTCTTATATTAGCTGGCTGTAATGGGGAACCTTAACGAAGGCCGTTAAAGGAGACACCATAACTCATCTTTCCAGTTTCTTACAAAAACCTTAAGGGCAAATACCATAAGTGCCAGCGACCAATTTTCCGTTTATGAAAATCTTCCTGGAATCCCTTTGCATTTTGCCTTTACTGATGATACGCTTTGACCCAACCTGCATTTCTTATCAAATGGTATGAAACTTTTCATAGTGAAGTTAACAGTGGAGGACGAAACAAACTTTGAAACCAATACAAAACACGAAAGGGACAAATGTAACTACTTTTGAACTCACACACAGCAAGCCACCCAAATACAAAATTCCTAAATCTCTCCTTCAGTATACACACCAGACCTCACCTTTTCTTTGCCATCGGCATTCATTGTACTTTATTTTTTGGCGTGCCAACAAACCTTGGGGCAATTTCGGCCTTTTCTTATAGCCTTTTTTGTACCAACATTGTCAACTGAACAGTAGTTATCGTCGCTCACTATTAGTTGAGCCATTTTTATCGTTAGATCTCAACTTTGTTAATAACATTTTTCACTTTTTGTAATCAGGTTAGGCAACCCAGATTCACATTTGCAGTGAGGCTGACATGGTTTGTAATAGTTAACTAAAAAATGAATACAGAACTTTATTGCTTGTATTACTGTTATTAATTTGGAGAATTTCATGGTTAGGAACAAGATACTTTGGTCACCTCGCCCAAACCTTAGGAAGACAGGTTTACAATTTTTATAAGGGTTTGACTGCTTTTCTGCGATGCCCTACATTCGCGTCATACGAGTTAAGTTAAGTTTTATTTTGTCAGCTTCGAGTGACACGTGGATTCTTTTCCTTTCAGATATTTTCTGCCTCTCCTGTTTAACCTCGGAAGGCCACGTTCTTCTGTACAACCTTCCAAGACTTTCACTGGTCAAGGACATCGATTGTGGTATAAAATTGAATGATTATAGGTAATAATCAAGTATTATTTGTAATAAGTAATTACATACAAGGCTAATGATTAGTGTAGTGCCAAGTCAGGATAAAAGAAGCCATGGTAAAATTCTTTATATTGACGCATAGCAGCAACTTCCCTGTATAATATACAGAGACTTATTGCATTCACAATATTAGGATCTATGGCACCAGACGAGTACTTTAATTTAAATTAGTTAAACTTTCTTTAATGGGATCTATATATACACTATACATATTTATATCTCATTAAACAAAGTCATTTATTGAAATGTTAATGATTTAAGAGCGTTCGAAGTAAAGTGTATGTTATATAATATGTACAAATAATATGTACAGTTTGCTTGGAAATTCTTTAGAAGCAGATTCCACTTTATGCGTGACCTGTTTTGTTTAATCGATGCCATTAAAATAGGAGTTTCCAAGGTTTTTGTGATTTGAATTTAACATACCCCGACATTGGCACCGCACTCCTAATAGCATCCCCCCCCCTAGCATAAAATGGAGAAACTGCACTACATTACAGGAAACGTGGAAATAGTATTGGGATGTTTTTTGGTATATTTAAGGTATTTTTGTTTAGCTTATTTTGAATGGCCATTACATATTGCTTCTTCATTAATTAGACTTATCAGGACATTTACATTTGGACTTGAAGGCGAAGCTGTTTACCTTTCATCACCTTCGGAGATTCAGAGGATAGCGTTTGAAGAAAGAAAATCATTGCAATACAGAGATAGCCTAGGCTCACCTTTCTGTATTATTCAAGCTCCAGAGCCGCCGACCAAAGGGTTTTTTCAAAGCCTGTTTTCACCGGCACCTTACTCCTTGGACCGCGAAAAGTTATGTAAGTGGGTTCATACACATAAAAGTTCCATTTTCATCACTTTTTTCCAGCTTTTGTTGTTGTTGTTGTTGTTGTTGATGTGTTATCGTGGCAGTGATTTTTGTTGTTGTTGTTGTTGATGTGTTATCGTGACAGTGATTTTTGTTGTTGTTGTTGTTGATGTGTTATCGTGACAGTGATTTTTTGTTGTTGTTGTTGATGTGTTATCGTGGCAGTAATTTTTTGTTGTTGTTGATATGTTGTTGATAGTGATTTAGTTATGTGACTTTTTTTGTTTGACCTTTTTTCCGGATAATTTAATCACAGGAAAAATGTAGCAAAATATATTTATTTCATAATTCACAGTACAGTTTCCAATACTTTTTTGTCACAGGGTGCGGGATCTTTTCCATGTTTGTACGTTTGAAACCTTACAGATATTGTAAGGAAGAGCTGAAACTTAGGAACAGTTAAAATGGTATATAATATCATTTAGTTTATGTTTCACAGTCAGCAGTTAACAGGATTAGCTTGTAAAATGTGAGCTATGTGGCTCTTTCAAAAATCATCACGGGAGAACAAAAATACTTTTGGAAAATGTAATTAATAGGGTATGAACAGAGGCCATAGCACAAGCCATAGGGAAATGTAAATGCATACACAGATTTCTTTGCCAGACAAGAGTTTGCTGGGAAACGCCCCTCGTGTCTAGACCTAGTAATTCATCAAATAACGATGGAATGAGTTCAATAAATGTTAGTTGGTGGGCACCTTTCGTGTGTTGCTTGGGAGCAGATTTGAGGTGGGAGTTAAAAAGATCCTTTTCGTACTGGTTTTTTTTAATGTAAGAGTTATAATCTTTAGATTAATAGCTCTGTCGATGCCAATTTAATTCCATTCTTACTAATTATTTTGCGAAGTATGTTGTATATGAATGGTCCAGACACATAGTGAATCAGTACCAGTTACTTTTTCAAGACCAAAGTGCAATATGACTTAAATACGAGAGATTACCCTATAATGTTCAAATTCAAAAATATTATGTTAGTTAGCAGATAAATACGTTGTTGTCGTGAAAGTTTTTGTGCCAGAAGAAATTTTGTTAGTTTGAGGCTTCTTTTTTTCCCTAGTTGGTACAGATGCTGGTACTGCGTCAAGAAGTGTTGCTTCTTACACAGCTGGCGTTGGAGGAGCAGTTATGAGAGCACAGCAAGTAAGATGTTTTCTAGCACAGTTAAGGAACCATTCTTCCGTAGTGTACTTCCAGTTTCTTCGATTTTTCTTACGGCCTCACCCCGTGACAGTCTGTAAGCATTACCCTATCTCCTACCATTGCGTAACGTTTAAACTGGGTTACACGCCCCTCTCTGTGGATAGATGAGGAAATTCACTGGGGTTTGTTCGTCTTCTCGAGCCAAATACGGCAAAACGGTTGATAAATTTCCGTGGCCGAGTTATATTTGCTTTAAATATATTTACATATGACCAAATAACAGAATGTATTCTTATTCTTATTCACTCCAAATAGTCAGCACTTCATTTATTACAAGGATTACAAATTCGATTTGAATTGCCCCCGGAGGAATTAGCTCATTAGTATCCACTTTCTCATCAGCTTTCTATTCCAGTTACTGGAATTTTCCCTGACATTTTGCCGCTATAGATACGTCGAGGTAGCCGACGTGGTAGAGGCAGGGGTAGAGGTACTGGTAGTGGTAGGGTTAGTAGTAGTATGGGTAGTGGTAGTGGTAGTGATGTTAAATCGTTTTGAACCCGTTATCTTCCACGAGAAGAATTTAGAGTTTGTAACACCTCTATTAATCCCTGATAAAGACCATATTTTCTACAGATTTGTTTGTTAATTTTTTTGGACGACAAAACAAAGGTAGTCATGAGTATCTTTGTGGGAAATGTTGTTACAATCAAAAACTTTTCTGTCGTTGCAGTATTTTAGGTTAGACTCAGGTAATGCGCTTCGGCATCGCGTTTAATCTATTTAAAGTGCCCACAGTTGTGGTAACCGCACTTGGAGGTGGTAGGAACCTATCTCTGACAATTGTTAAGTAGAAGGAGTAAAGCAGTTTGCAGCATTTTTTTAAAATCCAAGCACGACAATTGGAAGGACATATGACTCTGTACTGTTTGTTATTCCATTGATTTTGAAGCTATGTCGTTGTTTGTGCCCTTTGATACACTCGGCTTTAACAAGATTTCCATCCATAGTTATTTCTAGCCATATTTTGGCTAATACCACTCCAGTAAGAGAAAGGTTGGTCTTCTCCAACTAGACAACAGTTTCACCCTTTCTATTCTGTGGAGAACCAAAGTTATCATGGGGAAATAGGAACTAGTATAAATCTTTACTGCATTTAACCATTTGCCCTTTAAACACGATTGAATGAAATACTACTAGGTGAAACCTTTTTTTCAGAAATAATGCATCTAACTCCTGCGTAACAAATTAATCCACAACTGCACAAAATTTTCTGCACATTTTGTTTTAAGCATTATAAAGTAAACCTAGCTGGTTAGTGGTATAATGATTTCATGAAGGCCTTGAAAAAAGGTCTGCATCTTTTAAATGTTTTCATTATTTGTATTTAGAAGATTGGCATATGATGCTGTACCAGTTAAGTCTTATCAATAAAGGAGCAATATTAAGTCGGTAATATATAAGAATGTCATATGAAAGATAGCACTTTTAGCAAATAGTACCACAAGTTTTTTATAACACCAAAAGCTTGGTTAGCTTTTAATACTCCGCAAGGGAATGAGTAAAGTTAAGTTGTTATTATTTATATTATTATTTATTATTATTGTTATTATTTATATTATTATTTATTATTATTATTGTTATTATTTATATTATTATTTATTATTATTATTGTTATTTATATTATTATTTATTATTATCATTGTTATTATTTATATTATTATTTATTATTATTATTGTTATTATTTATATTATTATTTATTATTATTATTGTTATTATTTATATTATTATTTATTATTATTGTTATTATTTATATTATTATTTATTATTATTATTGTTATTTATATTATTATTTATTATTATTGTTATTATTTATATTATTATTTATTATTATTATTGTTATTTATATTATTATTTATTATTATTATTGTTACTATTTATATTATTATTTATTATTATTGTTATTATTTATATTATTATTTATTATTATTATTGTTATTATTTATATTATTATTTATTATTATTATTGTTATTATTTATATTATTATTATTATTGTTATTATTTATATTATTATTTATTATTATTATTGTTACTATTTATATTATTATTTATTATTATTATTGTTATTATTTATATTATTTATAGTTGTTATTGTTATTAAAGGGTCAGATATGAAAATTAAGAAATCAAATTTATTTCATCAACGTCAGACAGGACAAAAGGGAGAAAATATTTACAATACGGTTATTATTTTCGTGACAACAGAAGGTTTTTATTATTATTGTTGTTATTATTTATATTATTTATAGTTGTTATTGTTATTAAAGGGTCAGACCAAGATATGTCTTAAAGGATTCTTAATTTGTCAGTTGAATTTGGCAAGTGTACAGTGTGACAATGTGCTGGTATTAATTTAATATAATATTAATATTATATAATAATAATATAATATACCCCGATCAAATCCCAAATCCCACGGAAGGAATCTTTTTATCATGTGGAAGTGTTCTGGTATGAATAAACTTTATGTAATGGGAAAGTGAATCTGCTAAGAGACATTCTGTACATTCAAAGATACACAGTGATCCTTTGAAAATTTTGATTTTGGCACATGGAGTTTTCACGGTAATTAAAAAGTATAATATAACATTATATAGTATTATTAGTATTATATTATACTATTAATATTTAATATTTTATTTATTTATTAATTTAATTTCGTAGGGGGAAAAACAATGTGTTAAGTTTGTTTTGGGGGTTTGGAATAAAATCGTTTTTCATTTGTAATGTTGCCTGTTAATCTTAGTAAGATACGTGTAAGATCATTGCTAGATCCATTGATATCACCAAGAACCAAAAAGACCTCATCAGCAAAGAGCATCAATCGCCCTGACTCACTCTACCCACTGCTCTTGCATTAGTTGATTGTAGTTTTTCATAGAAAGCAGAATTTGGATGAATGGTCGTGTGTATATATATCTTATATATATATATATATCATATATATATCATATATATTAATATTAAATTAATTGACGATAGGGAGTAGTTTTAATTTATGTCGTCGCTATACCTAGTATTAAAGGCCTCGTTTTGAGTTTTGGCTTTGATGCTGTTTAGTGAGTTCGTCAACGCTGTAAAACGTTAACGTAAAAGTACAGTTTAATATCATACACATCTTACCACGTTTTATATTTGTTGTTATTCTCTCCATTATGTGCTTTTCGTTTTTATCAGCAACTGCACCAGAGGCAGGAGAACTTGGAGAAATTAGATGAACGTGTTCAGGAAATGAGATTCAAGAGTGAAAATTTTGCTGATCTAAGTCATCAACTTGCTGAAAAAATGGCTAACCGGAAATGGTGGCAACTTTAGATTATATTTCTTTAATAACAGGAATAAACCGCATGGAATATGAGAATAACGTAGTGGCAACGGGAACTGTGGTAAACTGCTGTGGTAAGAGAGCTGTGCTCTTCTCCTACAGTTATAAGTTGGGAGGGGGGTGGGGAGAGATTCCTTAGATATGCGACAAGTAGAGCATGAATGTCGTATTTTCTGTTGTCAGTATTTTTGAAACGTGATGGGGATGTTATTTAGTTAAAAAAAGAGTCAAATGTTTGTTACTTGTATCAATAAACCGACTCTTGAAGGAGATGTGTAAATAAATGTGTATTTTGATGTTAATGGTTGTTGACATTTAATACTTCAATGTGTTTAGGTTCTTTGTTCGTTGTTTCTATGTTAAGTGTGCGTTAATGCTGCTAGGTAATCACTAGATTGAAGTCTCGGATTTCTTAGAAAGATGTCGTTCAGTGCGGAGTAGTTGAAATTTAAGAAGATTAACAATATACGCCTACCTTACAGCATGTTCCCCCGTTAATGAAGCGGAAACATTAGTAAATCAAATCACTTCATATCAGTATGGAAATTGTTCACCCAAAATATGTAAAAGAATACAAAACGACCATTTTCTAGGTATTTGCTATGCTTGTTGCTGTAGTGACTCGTATAACGTGATCATAAGGAACACTGGGTGTGACATTTGAATTACGCCTGTTTCAAAAGAAGAATTACAGTGACATTAAAATAGAAATTCTTTAGCATATTTACTGGCAATGTATAGTATATTGAAAATGACTTTTACCTATTTCAACCTCTTTCAACGTATTGAATGTTTATAGAAATGACGAGCCCTTACAGACTACTAACTCGTAATTTACTTATGAACAGCTACAGTGTACATTCTTTAGATATCTAAAAGAAGTTCTTATTTTCGTTGAGAATCAATCAACTTTTTGTTGTTTGATTTCATATTTTTGTTATAGATAAGTATTAACTGGGCAGGTAATTGATTACTTTTGTTTAAACCAATTTCCGTAGGCAGCCTTACTTTGAATTCAATTTTAGCAATTTAAAGCTTGCATATTGTATTTATACCGAATCAAATTTATAAGTTAAATAAGGTTTATCTTTGTAGTGACTACTTTCTAAGTATTATCATTTTGAATTGTAACGAAGAGCAGCCAATCCCCTCTCTGATAAGTAAACCTTTCGATGCGTCAGCATTTAACACTGAAAATGGGAAATTTAATATCACCTTTAATCTGGGTCCTTTTGCAATTTACACTCACATACACGTATCCTTAGACAGACCTTTCCTGCTCTGTGGTTTCATCTTTTTATCTTATGGGGAACTACTTGAACTTCCACTGGTCAAGATTTGAGGCATACTCTATTTCGTTCGAATATGCAAGAACAATTATAAATTGCTAGTGCCCATTACTATGTTCTGTGCATCATAATCTTATCACCAAGCAATCAAGGTATTCGCAAACACGCCATGCTGTGAGTTTTTATCAAGTGCGGCGCCTATTTGAAATTGTGGTTTACTTTACCAAGTTGAATTTAAACGTCAAATTTAGATACGTTAACTTTAGATACGTTTTTGGCATGGGTCTAAAATAAAACGTGTAATTAAAAGTGATTTCAAATGAATAAATTCTAGAAACTGATAGATAAATTTCTTCGCCGTTGAAGGATATAAATACTAAAGCCTATTGTTTTGTAATTTTCAGGGTGAGCCATTTTCCAGTATTGGTTTTAACTTCGTCGTCGTCGTTCGGTCCATCCTCAGCATTGAGGATCGGTGATCCGCGTTGCCGTCCACTCTAGCTTCCTCCATCTGCGTCTATCTCGACATGCTCTCGTACATTCGCTCATAGTCTTCCCCGTCCAATCGACAATGTTGTCGCTCCGTTTCATTTTCTGCCTTCCTCTCTTCCTTTTTCCCTCTGTCATTACTTGCAGGATCTCAGCTGATATTCCACCTCTCCTTGTGATGTGTTTAAAGTACTTTAGTTTTCTTCTTTTGATCGATCTGAGCAGACTTCTCTCCTGTCCAATTTCTCTGAGGACTGATAAATTTGTTCTTCGCTCTGTCCAGCTGACTCGAAGTATTCTTCTGTAGCAAAACATTTCAAATGCTTCAATTCTTTTGATGTCTGCCTGTTTCAAGGTCCATGCTTCACAACCATATGTCACAACTGGCCAGACAAGCGTTCTTACTGTACTGATCTTGTTCTTTAACCTCAACCTTCGGCTTTTCCAAATGTTGGTGAGCTTCTTGACTGTTTCTCTACCTTAGCCTAACCTAGCTCTGATCTCCTTGCTGCAATCGACCGTTTCTGTTATGATTGTCCACAGGTNTCCTGTCCAATTTCTCTGAGGACTGATAAATTTGTTCTTCGCTCTGTCCAGCTGACTCGAAGTATTCTTCTGTAGCAAAACATTTCAAATGCTTCAATTCTTTTGATGTCTGCCTGTTTCAAGGTCCATGCTTCACAACCATATGTCACAACTGGCCAGACAAGCGTTCTTACTGTACTGATCTTGTACTTTAACCTCAACCTTCGGCTTTTCCAAATGTTGGTGAGCTTCTTGACTGTTTCTCTACCTTAGCCTAACCTAGCTCTGATCTCCTTGCTGCAATCGACCGTTTCTGTGATGATTGTCCACAGGTACTTGAAGTGTGCAACTTGCTCGATAGTTTTTTCCTCGCACGTGACTTTACTTTCCTTCCGTTCCTGCCCAATGGTTTTAACTTAAGACAGTATTAAACTCTAATTAAAAGATTCTGGACAGGCATAATGCTGCTAATGTCTTTGTCCCTGGTGACTTCGCTGCGCATTACATACCCTGGTTGAGTCATTCTAACTGGACTGACAGACCTGGAAAAGTTACTTACAACTGCGCTCTTGGTCATGATCTTGTACAGCGAGTTGGTTTTTCTGCAGAGTCAGGAGACACTTGTCGTTTAGATCCTATTTTTGACTTTTGTTCTTGAACATTGTACACTTTCATCCTAACCTACGTTTGGATCACCTGATCACCCATTTGTCACTGTAAAAGTTAAGGAAATTGTTTCAAACCTTGATGAGAACCAACATTGTATCTTTTATTCTGGTCAGGCTAATTAGGATGGATTTGGTCAATTACTTTGTGATATTCCTTTGGATTTAATCTAACGAATCGGCATCTAATGCTTCAACTCAATTCAAAGAATGGGTTCAGATTGATATTGAAACATATGCAGCTAGTCGTATTTACAAAGTAATACCACATTCTCCTATATGGCTCAATGCTCATTGTTCTTCTTGCTTAACTTATCGCATTTCTATGTTCAGTTTCAACGTGGTTGAACGGAAGAATTTTGTTTTTTTCCCACAGGGGGTAGGAATATTTGTTTAGGAGTGACAGTGCTAAACCTCGCTATGCTGAGCAAGTTTGTATATTGATCTCTTCCCAAAGACATGTCAACATTTTGGAAAAGGCTTATCTCTTTACTAGATTTTTTTCTGCCAGTTGTTCATGTGCCTGATGAAACGAAATACGCACGTCTAATTTCGATGCTGATTCTCCGGAGTGACCTGCTAAGCTATCAACCCATATGAACTTGACCACCTAAATGATAATGCAATTAAAGGTGTTACGCATCTGTCGTACTGGCCTGGGCAAAACGATTCTTGCATCATTATTCAACAACAATTATTCAGCCTTCAGTCTGAATTTTTATTGTGGCGTGATTCTTCATATTAAACCAGTTGTTTCAAAATGAGTCAAACTGTAAACTTCTCCAAAGTTTAACGAGGCTGTCATCACAAGTGACAGCCACTTTAGTTCGATTTATTATGCAAAGGAAGGTAGATTTAATGTTTAGTCGTCCTCCTCCTCGTAAGTAACAATTTCAGCTGACCAAAACCATTATGGAGCCTGCTACTTATGAATAAAAATAGTACCAATTAAATGTTACTTTTCCCGTGTTGTTAGCAATGAAGGTAGGAGTTAATTATGATCTAAAAATCCATTTTTTTTGTTAAAGTTCAGCTGTTCAGCACACAGTCTGCTTGTTCACTTTTAGCCCAGTTTGTTTCCTATCATTGACTTGATTCATTTCAAATGAGTGAAGGATGGTTCTCCTGAAGTGTGGGACGTTGCTACAGGAAGAAAAATATGTAGAAGATAAAAATATTTGGAGATGATGTAATCAAGTCGTGTTTGGACACGATCTTCACCACTGCTGGAGGCTTGAACTCGGGCATTTAATTTTCAAAACGATTTTGCCTAAATTTTGCCTAAATTCATCTGTCACTGTCCCGAAAATTTCTACGTCAGGCGATTAAAAGTTGTATGTGATAGACATTCATCATTATCACTTCCCCACAGGAAGGAAGACGTTGCTACAGTATGTGAACATGCTTTATTTTGGTGATCAAACTCTACAATGATAGAGTCGAATGTTGCAACATATGCTTCAATTTGACCCCCCTCCGCGTGCCAGGTCAATTGCATAGATGTTTGATCAATTTTGTTTGTTCGTGAAATTTTTAGCGTTGGTAATTACTCACCCCTGTGCTATACATTCAAGCGACCTGTCGGCATCACCCTCTCCTTTCACTGAAAACTCTTGCAAGGGACATTTATTTCAAAACTGCTAACACAAGGTCTATTGATTTTTTTTCAAAGTATCTTGTGCGTTACGTTGGTCCTATGTTAATGACATTTCCTAACTACCATCAGTACTCTCGTTACCAATTTCTTCATTGGTTAAATGATAAAATTTGATTACCACCAATACCTCTCCGAAGGCGGTCTTTTGCAATTGCACCAGAATATCAACATCAGAATATCGACTGATGACACAGGGCAACAATTTTTGGGAGCTCTCATGTTTTCTTTAAAAATAAAAGTGTTTCTGGACCAATTTTTCGTGCTGATTCTAAAAATGATAGCCATTTGTTCCCACCACGTCTAGTTTTTGCGGAATAGGATTCCTTTTTTTTTACTCAACCCTATTTCGTTTGGTGGTTGGTGTCACCGTCTCGGTTTTCTCCCGAATATTTTCCAAATGGACCAGCTGTGAACTCAAGCTTTTTGACTTTTATTGAGGCATATTTTTACAGTTTTACTGCAATTTTCAAGCGTATGTGATGACCCAGTCCAAGTTTATGGCCGTTTTGTCACTGGACTTTTGGTCAAAGTTGGCACTCGGCCAACATGTGATTTTTTTGACTGTGAAATTGATGGCATCATTCTTTTTCATCATTCATTGACAAATGCATTTGAAAAGTGATCAGATTCATTTCATGGCCATTCTGTACAAAAATTTGGTTCATTCTGCGATTTAAATATTTTTGCCAAAATCGCCAAATTCCAATGGCCAATAAATATAATGATGTCACCGATCGTCTGATGACATAATCACCAAAAATTTGTATTTAAATTTCTTTGGAGCATTGTTCTTCTG
>RDPX01000286.1:649679-659751 GCA_003991215.1 Morbakka virulenta | reverse complement strand
TGGTTGGTAACGAATAGCCTTCATTTCAAGCTGTTCTTCCGTACCATGGAAGAAATCGTTCTCGTCGTTCATGTGATTTCGAATCTGGTTCGTCGTCGATTTGGAGAATTTTTTGCCTCCAGCACCTTACACACACAGAAAGCTGTAGTAACAAACTTCTTCAAATACAGAAGATATGCTGCCTTAATCTATAAAATATTAACCAAATCGGACATACACATGATATAACAGCAGTTTTTCTATAACAGAAATGCGGGTAACATCCTAAAGACATGACTCTGTCAATCTGCAAGGAACACGAGGTTTAATATACCCTACAGAGTTGTGTGGGCTAATTTTTAGAAAATTAACTCCAAAAGCTTTTATTTAATCAAGTTTTACCAAAGCTTTACTTTATTATTTTTCTCCTATGATCATTTATTGGTATCGCTTTCATTAAATTTTGTAGTAGAGTTGTACGTTTTGGGAGAAAACTAGTGCTTGGGGATTTGAGATAAGGCTTTGGGAAGATCTCAATGTATTAGTTTCGACACAACAGTTCAAGAAGCTCGTATAAATTTTTAGCTCCAAAATATCTATACCCCTAACCACACAAACCTTGGCAATATTCTTTACTAAAAAACATGTTTCTTCTACTTTACTTAAAAGTGTTTTATCTCAAACTGCAGTATCTAAAAGCACTTTTACACCAATACATGAGACTTGTAAGAGACTTGTAACATGCAACGTTCGCTTCTTTTTTTTGCCCTTTTCCTCCAAACTTTTTATTAAATCAAACAAATTTTAAAAGGAGGTGGAAGTACTTCCTGATGAATAATGAAATAAAAAAAACACTTGAATTTTGTTAGCAATTAAGGTATGTGATTAAGTCGTATTATCAACAGAGAGGTGGGTTACAACCCAATGTACAAAAATAGCGCCTTGTTACCAGTTTTGAAAATTTGATTCTGCCGGACAGATTGCAATTAAAACTGTTCACAAAAATTAATCTTGAACATGTCAATTTCAACGCAACTTTTTGTTTTTTTATGGAAATAAGAGTAATAATAATCAATAAAATAAATCAGTGTTATTGACAATATAGATATTATCCAAAAAAGGGTTTGGGCTGCCTTAATCAATAGAGGAGGAATTTTATTGTTTGATACGTTTTAATATTTGATCAATTTTAGATATTTAACGAAATATTTGATCACTTTAAATTTATCAACAGTTGGATATTCCTAAAATAGTTTTGCTGTCATTCGTAATAAATAAAATAGCATACTAATGACAGTGTTGTGAAAACAATTTAAACGCTATTAAAAAAAGTGATATTTTATCATATGAATATTTACAAAAGTTATTTACTTTTTTAATTTTGCTTGGTGCCAACTAATATGAAGCAAGATCATGTCATAGCATTAGATTACTTTTGAAAATTTGTATATTTTGCCTTGCCAGGAATATATTCAAAAGAGTTTACTGACAATTATTGTCACTTAAAGAGATACTGGATACTGCTAGTTTTATATCATGTCCATATCTTTTAAGAGGCAGTTTTCTCAAGCTTTACTAGCTCGAGATTTTTAATCTTAATTTTAGTAAAAAGTCTTAAAATTTTTCTTCATTTTACATGAAATGGACGAATGTTCAATAGAATAAAAAATTCGCAAAATGTCTGTCAGAATATTATGAAGCGAGAAGGTTTGGAATCATTAAAAAAAAAGTTACTATAAGTTGAACCAAGTTAGATCTGAAACAGTACCTTAGGAAACATGGGAATATATTCTACCATTGTTGTAAGCAAGTCTTACGCTTGATTTGATGGCTTTTTTTATCTCTTAAACCATTTGTACTAATACATGCTTTTTTTTATAAGCAACGCAATATTTTGACTCAGGCTCGCTGTTGCTTAGCTTTTGTAGGAAACCAGCCTAACTAGTTGCTTAGCTGTTGCTTAACATTTCCACTTCTTTTTTGTTTGAACTCCAAAAAGCAGTGTAGCCCCTCCCCCTTTAGACAAAGAGGACGTTTTCCCCCTCCTCCCCTCTATAAGGAACAGTTTTATTTAAAGATGAACATCTGTGTTGGTACATGAACATGGTGCCAGACAATGACGTCATTAAAATTTCGAACAGGCAAAAGAACTAAAAGAGATCATTCTACTGTATTATAATTGGTTTTTAGGATTTTTAACTTGTTTTTATCGAAGATATTCTTCTGTTGAGTAGAAAATAGAATTTCTCAAAAATAATTTTGTACGGTACACGAAACGAGCCTGGGTTGTTGCTTAACAGTTGCTTAAAATTTCGTAAATTTCGAGCCTGGCGTTGCTTATAAGATGTTGCTTATAAAAAAAAGCGTGTAGTGGTGGTAGGGCACTTGGTCATGAAACCCATGGGCACCGATACGAACACCCCCCAATTAAAATGACATTTTTCATTTATTTCTCTTCAGAAATAAAGTGTCCAATTTGTCTTTTCATCTTTTATTTATTTATTTATTTATTATTTATTTATTTATTTATTTATTATTTATTTATTTATTTATTTATAATGAGTCTTTAAACAGGATAAGTCACTTCAACAAAAAATGTGTTGTTATCAATGTGAGTCCTGTTTACAAACCATAAAATCTAAAAACTAATACAAATTACACTAAAAGTGTAAATACAAATAAAAATAAAACTTAGTATTGGTCTAGGCAAAGTGTGTAATGATATTTGCACCACGATCGAATACGAATATCATGTTCAGACAATATAGGTGAATTTTATTCGCATTCGATCGTATGTTCACTATTGTTTAGGAAACATTCGTTTTTCCCTGAGCTTGATGGGGGAACTCAACTATGTATTGAAACTTTAAAAGCTTTCAAATTATGTGGTTTTTTGGTAAAATTTCTAAAATGTCCCAGTGCTATGTCTGTGGGTTTCTGATGAAGTATTTCCGTACGAAAAGAAACAATATTTAAATAAATTAGAAGGCCCAAGAGAAGAACGCATAAAGAAGGATTAAGAAGATTAGACAAAGATTAAGAAGATTAGACAAAGATTAAGAAGATAGGATTAGCAACATTTAAAAAAGACCTTTCCACTTGAAAATACACTTATCATCTTCCTCCATTTAACCATTTCAACTGCAACTTTGTTGAGTGTAAAAAGAAAGGATTCAGAAAGTATGACAAGGTCACCTTATATTTACAAAGACCAGTTGTTAGATTAGCTCTTACAGGAAATAACGATTGTTCTCAATTCGTAAAGATAACAGTAATATTGATTCAAGAATCCAAATAATGATTATAAAAGGCCCAAACCGGAATACGGTAACCTAACTTTCCCGCTGAAAAGAAACAGATTAATCTATATTACCCAACTATTATATTCATTTGCTATCAACTATGCAAAGCAATGTGCAAAAAATTTCAGTTATTTAAGATTTATCAGTTGATAGGTGCTGAAGCCATTGATGAAGTGAAAGATTTTACGACTTGTAATCTCCTTTTTCATGAAAAGAGTTCAAGTGGTTTCATCCTCACTCTTACCTTCCTCACTTCAAAAAAATCAAACTTTATCCTTTGCACGCTCATTTTCAACGATTACTTAAAAACACAACAAGATTGAATTTTTCTACAAAATTGAGCTTATCTGACAACGTCACTAGTGGAACTCCAAAAAACTTACATTTAACAGAAAAAGATACCATTTTTTTAAATGTCCCAACCTTTTTTTGTATAGGGGCGGAAAAAGAAGCTCAGATTAATAACTTTGCAGTAAATAGTGTAAGAGTTTGGAATTTTATACCAAATACATATTAAAAAGTCATGCAAATTCCAAATGACACGGTTTGGCGGAGACAAAATCAAAGAGAAAAATCGATAACTTGTTCTTTTCAATATGTCCTATTGCTTCGATTGAAATAACTGCAATGGTGTCACGTGGACTGAAATAGTTCTTTAGCTGTGGCAATATGAAATTTAGATTCACGAGAAGCTTGTTTCAGTGGAATTCAAGGGAATGTCCACAGAGATGATGTATTGATGCTTGAATTTTGTTATTTTCTAGTTTAGATCATTCAACGAAGAAATTTGATGTCATGAAGTGATGACAGACATTGTATCAAGAGAAGAAAAGCCAACGGAAAAGATCACAATCAAGTATATTGCTAGCCTTACAGCAGAGCACAATGCTACGTCTCATAAATGTTTTATATGTAATGCTAAGAGTAATTTATTTCGCTGACAAGAACATATTTGAAATAGTCGTTTTTGTAAAATAAGATGCAAGGAGGCACCAACCATCCCGATATCATCTGGGCACTCGCAATAATGACTTCATGGCTTAACTATCCGATATCAAAAAGTTAACCTAACGTGAAAAACAAAGTCTGGGCTTCAATATTTCAAATGGTAGTAATTCTTTAAAAGACAGAAAATCTACGCTCTGCTCTCCATTGACAGCAACTTAGCAGGTATTTTGAGCCGCTCCAGTTCCTATTCCGTACAACCTACGTTGCCTCCCATTTTGGGGGCTAATAAATTATGGGATTTTTATGTATTTCTATTAATCAATTATCCCGTCTTGAGGTAATAAAACGACTGTTTATTTAGAGAAAACGAATTTGCATTTTCACTTTTAAAATATCTTTTTAAAGGAATATGAGAGATCTTTTCAAAAGAGAAGGGCAAGTGAAAAACGAATTTTCTCTTTTGAGATTGCGATTTAACATTGTAAAACGCGATTTTGCAAATAAAATAGATTAAGTATCTTACAAAAAAAACCACCCATGGTATTACATTAAGAAGCGCCTGAAATCACTTCAGAGAGCATCGTACACACTATTCTGATAAAACATTTGGAAAGAAGATCGATTTTGTTAGGAAGTGTATTCATGGTATACCAGTTAGCGAACAAAGCTCTTATTGTGTAGCATTCAACTTTGATTTCCTATTTTCTCCTTTTTTTCTTCCATATACACTGCAAGTCTTCATATAATTGTTGTGTAACAACTATGATTTTCATTTAACTCAATAAGGTTAGTTCAAAATTCTTTTCATGCTTTACAACCAGAGCCGTTTTGCTTTGATGAAATTTCTGAATCGGTGCATCTCATAAAGAAATATCGAGTATCCGATTTTCAGTTGAAGCTTGAAGGAAAATAATTATTCTGGTCGCGCAGCACATTCCATTCTTCAATCTGTGTTACCCTTTAAGTAGTTTCATCCAAGCGGAATTAAGCATATACTGTCACTGTAAACTTTTACTGCAGAGGAACCAAGACCAGTGATATTCTGACATGTCTTGACCACTTTTTTGAAATACAACTCTAAATGAGTAGCATTTCAAAACACAGACAGACTCAAAATGAAGAGATCAATCCGTTCAGCATTCTCCTTGTTCCTAGTGATGATAAAGGCTTGAAATAATGTATTTCACGCGACTATTTCAATTGCTTAAAAATAAGGGTACCAAAAGTCTTTAAATTGTTATAAGCCTCCAAAATCGGCTTTTACTTCAGTAAAAATTTTGTGGGATTTGAGGAACTCTTGACTGAAAAAACAGATGCTGGTCTCACTTTGCTGGTCATAGATTGGAAAATAATTATGTAAATATTGTTATCTTCTTTCTTGGTACCGTAGTATTTGTCAAATCGGTCTTTGTGCCAACCCATTAAAAGTGATAGACCTTCCAACCCCTAGATGAATTGGAAAAAGACTTTGTGAGGTATAAGTCCCTTAGTTCAAACGAAATTTCCTCTGCAGTGAGGGGAGAAGCAACAGTCAAAAGAGAAAATGTTTATGGAAATGGAAATGAATTTGCTATTTTTAATCGTTTTTATGTCTAACTGAAATTGCTCTCGCTTTTTTACAGTAATGCATGCTAGGTAATGTTAGCAGAGGAACCAGTGTTTTCTGCAACTCGTAAGGGTGAAACCGGATTCCACTCTGCTTTTCATTTGTAGTTAAGTCGATTAAATGAATTAAGTTAATCTCTCTTGCAAAGTTAACCAGCTGCTTCAGGTGGAAACCTTACACAAAAATTGATGAGGCTTTGCAAAACGAATTATGAATGCAGTAAAGAGGATTCTTTACATTGAGCAACAAATGAGAAAACATTGGAAAACTATTATTTGCCCTCTTTTTGGCAGTATATACTTATTTTAGGTAGATCTTCCTTGCTAGTATCATTTTCGTTGTGTTGAGCATTCAGAAACACATAGAAACTTTTCAAATGTCAGTTTTTTAGACTACTAAATAGATTTTATATGTTAAAACTATAATATTCTTTACCTTTTGCTGCCAACCATCTGGGCACTTTAGGTAGCCACTAAACTTAGTGTATGTCACGAAATCACCAATTCTGGGATTGAAATATTTAGTAGTGATAGTCTCAATCATTTCAGCAAAAATGCAGATATTCAAGTGGATAAGATTTTAGTTGAAATTGTGAGTAAAGCCTACTAATAAACGTATTAAATGCGCTGGTGTAAGGCCAGAAAGTCCAGTTTTTACTTAAAAGTAGCTGAATTCGTTCGTACATTGACAAAAAGGAAATAAACGGTTTAATGGAAAACATCATGGGAACCCAAGAAATTGGCAGCATAAATGAAAATGGATAAAGGTTTCCTGTTCACTGAACAAAGTAGTAATTTGAGAGACGCTTCTTAAGGACAAAGAAATTCAAAAATACACTTATACATTGCCTGAAATCAGAAATGAAGACCAGATTTTTTACACTCATAACATGCAAGGCGCTGACGACAAAGGTGATCATACTCTTTTAATAGCAATAATTCAATTAAATGTTACTAAACATCAGAAAAAAGGAATATTTAACCTGAGGCCTGACACAGAAGGCAGAATACCGAAAGACTGCAATTTGAAAGAGAAAACACCAATACTATAAGTAAAAAGGAAGAGTTTAGAGGAAATGTCAGAAGATAGAAAGGTAGTAACTTCAAAAAAGTTTCAACAATTATTTGAAAGCACCAAAAAGAAAGATACAACAAAACCCGAAGACTGGAAAAAAATCAATGGTTGATTAACTACCGAAGAAATGAGAAATCAGGGTGTGGTGACCAGGGAGGGATTCCTCTTCTTTCATTTCCAGGCAAGCTTCTCTTAAGAATTGAGATAATCTACAGAGAAAGTAGTTTCTGTTTTATTTAAAAGGAAATATCTCCAAACTGTTCCTTAGTATAAAAAGGAATACGTCAAGGATACATAATATCGGGGTTTGCCATCATGACTGTAGATTGGATGGTGGGAAACGTAACATTAGACCACAAGAGGCGGATCAGCTGGAACTTTACAATTGTGTTAGAAGCTACCTTGATGACTTGCTTGTCACATAAGTACCAGCATATTCAAGAAAAAAGGCAAACTAAATTGAATAAGCATTTACTAGGGATTTACGTTAAGTAAAAACAAAACGCAGGTCACGAGGATTAGCAACAAGGAAAGAAGGTAAGTCATTATGGGGAATGGAAGCCAAATAACATTGATACCACACACATCTTGGGGCTTTATTGAATAAAGCTGAAGGCAAACAGGAAAATATAAAGAAAAGAATTATCTTGCTTTTAAGCAAAAAAAAAAACACGTAAAGACCCTGTGCTCTAAAAGATACTTTGTACGAGAGATATGGTTGGTCTGATCAATCGACCAGGGAATTAGTTCTTGAAAACAGTGGAAGACTACGCATAATATTGAGGATGACAAGTTACTATGGAAAGAACATGTCATGATTTCTACTTCACTGTGGAAAATGGTGTTAAACTACTTGTATTCCAGGGATTTGGGAACAGAGAAAGCAAAACAATTGAAACAAGTATATATGTGACGAAACAGCTGAGATACCCTCCAACAGAAAACAAGCAAAATAGTCATGACCCCACTGGAAATGTCTATACCTTGATTTTGCTGGTCTTTACAAAAAAAACGTTTTAGGTATTGTAGGTACATGCTTGAAATATTCGAAGATTGTTCTTTAAGACAACTTTAATATCAAGTAATACAAATGCTGTGTTAAAACAGATATGAATAAACTTGAAAGATTTGACTTTTATATGATATCGTTCAAACAAAAACACCACCTGCCGATCCTGTAACAACTGGACCAGCTGAACATTTTGTAAGACATTTCAAGGTTAAGGTTTCACAGATGAATGATAGTGATCACAAACTTCAACTCAGATTTAAAATGTTACTGTTTAATTATAGAGCACCTCCTACAACCTATTTGGAACCATTTTAGAGACGAAAGGGAGAAGTTCTTATGAATTCCTTCTTATTTGATTAAATATTTTGTGATTAGAAAAATATATGGAAATTCTTAGGAACTGTGTTTATGGGTCTGTAAAATTATTTGAACAATAGGATAATGGAAATCTCTTGAGGACTATATTTATGTATTCAAATAGATAAAATAATATAAATAGAAGTTCTATGTTTCATGTACAATGTTTACTGGGTGAAAACACCTCTTCGCGCATACTTGGGATACCTCTCTATTTTTAGAAATTATAATTTTAGAACCAATTAAGTACACTATGTAGCAAGTAACTAAATGTAGTCAACGCTTAAGATAACGTTAGATGATTGTTTCAAAATATCCAATGTTTGTTCCAGCTCATCTCCACTGCTAATCTTATCCCCTCTCAAACACCGTTATCCCATTTTCTCAGCTCCTTAGTTGCTTTTCAGAATTTTTGCTGAAAAATGGATGTCTTTTCATTACTAGCTAAGTTGATTTTGATTAAATTTTCGAGGTTTTCCTGGTATTCAATGTTACCTCATTAATTATTATTACTATTATTATTATAATTATTACTATTATCATAATAATTATAATAATAATAATTATTATTATTAATATAATTACATTAATCTGAAAGGTACTACTTACACCTGAAGCTACTCTACAAGAAGTAGATCCATTACTCAAACTCATATCCCCAGTAACGACAGCATACGAAAACTATTATTCAATCAGATTGATTCTCTACTTTCACAAAGCATTCATTTCTTTAAAAAATTTTAAAAGGGTACCACTGCCAAATAATATGTATTTGCAGGAGTTTTTGTTGAGAACCTTTAAATTATCTTTTATCTTTGGACCTCCCATGCTTATTAAAAGAGGTCCAATTATTTCTTCACAAAATAGATCGAGTAATTGACAATCAGTTTTCTTACTTCTAGACTCCAGATTTTTTTTTGTCACCTGATAAGAAAAGATGGAATGGAGAACCTATCAACCACCGGAAAAATCAATGGAAAATGAGACAGAGGAAGACAAAGACTAACTTTCCTAAAGGATATGAGTAGACGGACAGGAACATCACCATGTCAGCTCATGCATGGGGCAAGAGATAAAAAAAAATGGCGCGTCATGAAAGCCAACGTCCGTCAGGATACGGCACCTTAAGAGAGACACAGAGAGAGAGAGACAGAGAGAGACAGAGACAGAGACAGAGATACAGAGAGACAGAGACAGAGAGAAAAAGAGAGAGAGAGAGAGAGAGAGAGAGAGAGAGAGAGAGAAAGAGAGAGAGAGGACAGAGAGAGAGAGAAGAGAGAGAGACAGACAGAGAGAAGAGAGAGACAGAGACAGAGACAGAGAGAGACACAGAGAGACATACAGAGAGTATATTCTGAAGATAACAGATTTTTCTGGCCTGTGTGCATTCAGTATTACCATGTTTTGTGTTTAGAGTTTACACTTACTGAAGAGGAGTCGGGATTGGGTCTAGGAATTTTTGGAACCCCTGGATTATTGAAGGTTATGGTAGGTACTGGGAACCATTCATTTGATTAGAAATGCCATAAGAAAATTTTAAAATAGAAATAGACATCGGAATCCATCACCTGGTTACAGACTATCAGTGTGCTGACTACCTGAGCTCCATCATGTCAGGTGTGGTGGTAAGCGGAACAAAAGCAGTCAATTTCTACCACATATTTCTCTCAAAAGGAGAAGAGGTGATCAAGTGTTATTACTGCCGTTATTTTGTATCGAGACACGATCACTAGGAGGCCTACCAAATAAAGAGAAAGAGCTTCTTTTTCTTATGAGACAGGAAACCCTGCCAGA
>RDPX01000286.1:597597-649089 GCA_003991215.1 Morbakka virulenta | reverse complement strand
GAGAGAGAGAGAGAGAGAGAGAGAGAGAGAGAGAGAGAGAGAGAGAGAGAGAGAGAGAGAGAGAGAGAGAGAGAGAGACTGAGCATTTGAGAACTTTCTAAATCAATAAGAGAGCAACTTCAAAGCTCCAGTATTTGATAGAGCCTTTTTTATGAACAAACTAAACATTAGGGAAATACACATTTAAAGTGAAATTATTAGCTCTACATATAAAGACCAAGAATGTTCAAAATTAGCAACTTAAAACTAAGAACTGAGGCTATAAACAAGAAAGGGACTGTAAAACCACGAAACACGTAACATATATTGAATCTGAGAATCATTTTGTTTAAATTTTTCAGCTCCACAGACTACATAATTGTATTGCCACAATTTTTGTTTCAGCTTCAGGAAAAGGGCCCAGGTCTGGGTTAGAATATGGTCTGATTAGGAGTGGTAGAAGACTGTTCAGTAAAATTCCAAGTTTTTTTACCACAACAAGATACGCATTGACACATGCACGAGGATAAATTCCACGTTTTGTACCTCTGTCCCTCAAAGCTTGCAAAAACCAAGTGGAAACCTTTGAGGAAAAAGATGACATTTTTATTAGTAAAAATCCCTTTCCTCTCTCTCTCTCTCTTTAATAATAATATTAATATTAATAATAATAATAATAATAATAATATTAATAATAATAATAATATTAATAATAATAATAATAATATTAATAATAATAATAATGTGTTTATTGTTTCGGTGTCTTTCAGATCATATTTAGGGTAAGTACATAAAATCGAAGGCACGATTCATAAATTTGCTTCCCAAAGTATCTGCAGCTTTGTAAAACCCACTTTACCTTCAGTGATAAATGAAAAGTAACAGCTCCCACACAAGTTGCCGGATAACAATTGGGATCCAGTCTCAAATAGTGAGAGTAAAGATCTCAAATTATTTCCAATTCTTTAAAAATAATGACCTCCTCAGAGGCCGAACTGTTATGTTTTTATGACGTGAAAAATAGTTTGATTTGGCATGTCATCGTCCTAAAAGTGTCACTTTTCCGAAGCAGTAGTCCGAAGAGCAATTCATCTCATGCAAACATAAATGTTTCATTGACTTCTCATAGTTGCATCATGACCAGAAAATCGTTATTTTTGTTCTCATTGTATGAAGCTAGAAAATCTTCGTAATTTTCGTTCGGTGACAAAGAAAAGCTTTACTTTTATTACGAATGGGTTTCCTGCTTGAAAAAAGGGATAGAAACGTTTAAGGAACACGAATCATTTAAGTGCCACAACGCTAGCACGACTTAAGAATTTGTTGCACATCGATGTAAAGATATTGCAGAAATGACAAAAAATTGTATGAAGGCCGAAATGGCAACAAACAGAAAGGGTCTGATTGTAAAAATAGAAACTTTACAGTGTTTTGGAAGACAAATGATATCGATCCGAGGGAAAACCGATCAAGAAACAAATTTTTTAACTTCTTTATTTTAGGTGTAAGGACGTTGAGAGTCTTGAAGATTGGTTGGGAAGGATACCATCTATGATGTACAAAATGAGATATTAAATTTGTTGCCAATGAGCAGTAGATGTGGTCAATGTAATTTCTTTTCCATTATCGCTGATGAGTATACGTATACTTCAAATATGAAACAACTTTCAATTTGCCTCTAATCTGCAGTTAGAAAAATGTAAGAATGTAACAATTTAGGGACAGAAAAATTGCTTAAGTTGTTCTTATTGGCAACAATTCTTAGGATAATCTTCATGGAATGTTTTTGTAAACTGCAAGTTATATCCCGAAGAAAAAGCACTCAAACGAAATGCCCATTTACCTTTGAGGCGTCATAGGGTACAGGTACGGAGTAAAAACTCCAGTTTTTGTTGGATTGTTGACCAACTAAATTCACAAGAATATTTCCTCGGCTATTATTTGCTGCCCAATATTGCTTCTGAAACAACTGAAAGTGTTGTCCTAATTAGATTACAGCTGTCAAAGAATGAATGTCGTGGCCAGTGCTACGACAGGGCAAGCTATAAGCTTAATTTAAAAAATCTGGTGTTGTCACTAGAATACTGAATATCCAACCGAAACCATTTGCTTATGCACTGCCACTGTCATCCTTTGAGCTTGAGCGCGCAAGACACCACAAGAATCAAAATTACTTGCAAGCTTATTGGACGTTTCACGAGAAACTGTTCAACTGATCAAATGGTCTCCGATGGGCGAGAATTTTTTCGGTGAAAGAAAATATGGAACAGGATGAAGAAGAAGCTGAAGACAGGCTCTTTCCAGAGCTGACAAAATTCAGTGCAGCACGCTAGACCGTAAGAGCGACATGCATCAGACGCATTACCTAAATTTATCGATCCTCAATGCAAATATGGAAAGAGTACCTTGAACAAAGAGGAATAAGACCTGGTGTAAAGACAATAATATCAAAATGCGTAGCAACGACATTCGAATACTTTTTTGCAACAATTCTGGGAGAAAGCTTATTTGCCCATACAGAAAATTTGCCAGCTACGCTACAAAGTAAAAAAAGATGTCAGCCGTGACTGGGGAAAAACTCGCACGCCAAACTGTCGAAAGGTTAAAGCGAATTCTTTCCGACGACAATTTCAATTCGTTCTATGAAAATGTGCTGAAAAGTAAAAATCATACCAATGAAGTTCCAGAACCAACTTTGAAACAAAAGGTCAATGTTCCAAACCGTTATGAAGTATGTATAGCAGTTGCTGAGCATCCAGTCACACCTAAAGATCACTGCTGTAGGGTGTATTTCAAAGCTTTGGACCACTTTATCGCAGTCATAGCTGACAATTTCAATCAACCCAGCTTCAAAGTGTATCAGCGGTTTGAAACACGTCTAATTCGTTTGTTAAATGAAGAAATCGAAGCTCTGGAAGATCAAATCAAATATAATGGTAGTCTATAAGACGAGGTAGATGAAACATCCTGCCAGCTCAACTAAGTTTAATCCGTACGATGATGGAGAGTGTACGATTGTAACTTTTAAAATATCCTTTCGGAGGTAGACGCTGAACGAGCATCAACGATCTTCAATACGTCACGTTATCACCATCATCAATCTATTAACTGTCAATCCATGTAGCTACGCTTCTGGAGAGAGAACATTTTCAAAAGTTAGCCGTAAAAAAGCCCGGCTTCGCTCCGTGCTATGATGTTACAAAAGTGCTTTAATTGTATAACTATTTTGAATCTTCACAAACCTCGCACTGACAAATGTTAATCTTGTTGATAGTGCCAATGATTATATTGAAAACAATGATATAGGACTTCATCATTTAAGTACATTTGGTGAAAGTGATTTGAAAAGCAAACAGAAGCCATACTTTTGAAAATTTTACAGTCAATACGAATCTCTTTATCAAAATGCACTGTGTTTTCACTTGGAGTTCGCTTTCTTCATATTGAAAAGATGGTTAAAGCAACGCTTTAAATACACTGATAGGGGAACAGATGGATAATTTTTATGGCAATCCATGGAGCAAAATTATGTCTTTAACTAATTTATTTCTTAAAAAAGACAGTTTTTCCGATTAAGTAATTCCCTAAAAAAGCCCCTGACTTAGCAAATTTCGAAGAACGGTCTAAGAGTCCTTAAGATTTAGAGCGTCATTTCGAATCAGGATAGCGGCGCGGGAGGTTGCTTTCTAGCAATCCAGAGAGATCTAAATCTCAAAGAATTTCTGACCTCTTGTCCCCAGCTATGTTGGGGCCTACGGGTGATACTATTCTCAACCCCACTAAAACCAATGTGCTTCTGCAAACAATGTGATCTGATCAGGTTGATTTTATTTCTTTCAAGAAATATTGTCTTTCCACATGGCATTACCATTTAAATTATTTCAGTTCTTGTGCCCATACGTTTATCCTGAGCAAGTGTGTCAATAAGCAAGCAGTAAGAAATTTCTCATTCGGAGTATGAAGATATCAAATACTTGCTATTACATTGAGTTTCGTATCAAATCTTTCGTCCATTTTCGAAATATAGTTGAGAACGTACTTAAAAATACTAAAGTAGAATATTTCCTTGGAAGTATCTATATTCTCATCGCCTACAGTTGATTCCACAATACGAAATATCAGTTTGACTGAAATATCATCTAGAAATTTTGAAAGGTTGTTCCTGACTGTAATAACTGACTTGATTCATTTATAAGCAATGACCAGCTTTCAGTCTTGCGATTGCACTTGTTTGTCAGAAGACTTTAACACTACTAACTTTCTTCTAAAACCTCCAAACATAAACAAGCAGCTTTTCAACGGTCTTAACAACCATATTTCCTCAAAAACACGTATTTTGGTCAACTCCTTACCCTTTGCAATGTTTTAATACGTTGACATTAAAACCGTAGTTGGCTAATGCAGTCAATGCAGTTTCTAAATGCACAGAACACTTTTGATTCAAGCAGTCAGTCAGTCGGTTAGAGATGCCGTCCTCCAGTTAAAGGTTGTTTGCTATGGTAGCCCAGTCTTTGAGGTGGTATGCTTATTTGACTGCTGACATATAGTTCAGCCCGGCTCATTCCCTTACGTTTATTGACCATTCAATTGGGGTTCTCTTTTTCTTCTGCTAGCATTCCATGTGGTAGTCAGTTTTTTATTCTTTCCATCTTCAACACTACTGTTTTTGGATCACCGTAATAAAGTTTATAAAATGTTACAAGTCAAAAAAAGTCTAAGTCGTGTTGAAAACCTATGCTATTAATAATTTTAGGCTGCACCTAACGTAATACTCGATTTACTGCTCTGGGCACTAATTTCAAATTTTAACCTTTTGGGTGGGAGCTAAATCGAGAGGGGGGACAATAAAATAAATAGGCCTTTATTGTTTTCCTAAATTTTTCTATTTTATTTTATTTTTTATACACAAATTTTAAGAAACAATAATAAAAACAAAACATACCAATATATACGGTATACGTAGTGGGTGATAAATTTCTTTGTCAACACTATCGTCATCTATGTTATCTTCATGGAATACAAGTAATTTGTTTGTAGCTTCTCTGCATCTGAATCAGTACCGATTACAAAATAAAATACACAGGTATCATCTTTCAAATCCTTGCAGATTACAGTTTAAGGTGGTAGCATTTCTCTCCCAGATCTACAAGGCTGATTCTCCTTAAAGCAATGGATGAAGTCGTCTTTTATACCACCAACATTGATATTCAGTGCATATGCTTGAAAAAAACGCTTGACTATTTCGGATGGTAATGAAGTCCATGATGCTAAGATCCATTCAATTCAAATCCGATCAATGGCTTACAGTTTAAATATTGTGCTGTAGCTTGATATGTTTTTTCCTTTATGCGACATTACATCTTGTGTGCCTCTAACTGGTCAACCATGTTTGCGATATTGTATTCACTTACAAACTAACAATATTGAAGGAAGATAGTCAATGATAGATTCAAGGATGTTTTCTTTGGCGAAAACTCCTCTGGAGATGACGTACAGGGAATTCTTCTTTTTTTTTGGTCTTCCGTGTTCGTGCTTAGGTGGGGTGCAATTATCAACTGCAAACTCATTCAAATAACAAATTACGTAACATTACATTACACGTGATCTTTAATTACTTATTTTTACGAGGAAATTTGAAAAGTGCGTAAGAAGTAGAATAACAGAAAGCAAGAAAAATAGCAACAGTATAACATGGCATGATGAAAGTTGAAGATTACGGGTCTTGAAAAGTGTCCCTTGCCATACCAACAAAGTGCACGACAACGACGACAAAGAAAGAAATCATAAATGTGTTGAACAATGAACAAGACAGAAAAAGGAACAAATATGAATTTTCTGACATTACGTTTACAAGTGCAAATAGTTAGAAAAAGAGCGCAAATGTTTGACTAAGCTCTGATGTTCTTTATTTGCTAAACATTTAGATAAGCGCCTTCTTTGGCTTCAATTATGTATTTAAGTAATTGCTTAGGAGGGAGCTTATTCGAGGCATCAGCTTAAGAATGGGTGCTAAATCGAGTATTTACGGTAATGACTAAAGTAAAGGCACGGCATGTCAAGGACTTCTTTTTCAGCTCTTTCCTCTACCTTTTCGAAACACGTTAATATTTTCCATCCACGACCCATGCAACGTCGTAAAATTAGCTGCCTGTCTATTTTGAATCAATAAAAACCTCATTTAGGCTTTGTAATATCACTGAGGGATTTTGCATCCAGTATATCTCACTTGGTTTTTGGTACTAGATTCTCCTTGATCGTTCAAGTCAATCCCCTATGTTGCAAAACTATAATGAATGGTTCGTCGGTCTCACGAAGTTAAAAAAGCTATCTGAAAGTTAGGAGTTGTTCACAACCACCTCAATATCAACTCTACAATCTTCAGCCTGTGACAATCAAACCCCTTAAAGCCTCTGCAGCCTAATTCGTCATTGTTTTGCTCACAGTTTAATACAAAAACACAATCCCATGGATTTGCACGTTTTTTTTATACATCAAGCATACGTTTTGACTTCAGGCTAAACCTTTTTAAACTTTTAATCAAATTTTATCAAAAGCAGTATTTCCAAATCGAAGAGCGTCATGCATAAGAGATTTTACAGACACTGCCCCATTTATTCAAGCATTTAGACTTCCATCATTGACAAAACTTCCAGTCTTAGGAATTAAAACCGAGTTTACAGCGAACATGTGAAGGCGTGATCTTGTCTCTAATATTAATCTATATAAGAATGTTAGAGATTATGATTCAAAAAACAAGAAGTGTTATAAGTGACAAAAATCTAGGTAGTGTGTGTATTGGTGAGGGTCTCACCAACACACACGAGCAACACCACTGAAAACTTCAATATTGTCTGTCGCTCGGTGGAGGGCCCTGGTCTCTGCTTACCCCCGTTAGCGATGGCATGTAAATAAATGACTGTAACACATTGAAAGTTGACAATTCTCTCTTCTTCCAACCAACACTTTAAAAACAAACCAGCCCTTCTCCCCTTCCCTCATAGTATCAAATATCTCATCTTAAACGTCTCATTTTAAAACACTTCAAAGTTTATATTTTAAAATTTTATCTCCCCCTTTTTTTTTCTCACCCAAAACTAAAAATTTTTTTTTCAATTAAAAAATCACCTCGNAGCTATCTGAAAGTTAGGAGTTGTTCACAACCACCTCAATATCAACTCTACAATCTTCAGCCTGTGACAATCAAACCCCTTAAAGCCTCTGCAGCCTAATTCGTCATTGTTTTGCTCACAGTTTAATACAAAAACACAATCCCATGGATTTGCACGTTTTTTTTATACATCAAGCATACGTTTTGACTTCAGGCTAAACCTTTTTAAACTTTTAATCAAATTTTATCAAAAGCAGTATTTCCAAATCGAAGAGCGTCATGCATAAGAGATTTTACAGACACTGCCCCATTTATTCAAGCATTTAGACTTCCATCATTGACAAAACTTCCAGTCTTAGGAATTAAAACCGAGTTTACAGCGAACATGTGAAGGCGTGATCTTGTCTCTAATATTAATCTATATAAGAATGTTAGAGATTATGATTCAAAAAACAAGAAGTGTTATAAGTGACAAAAATCTAGGTAGTGTGTGTATTGGTGAGGGTCTCACCAACACACACGAGCAACACCACTGAAAACTTCAATATTGTCTGTCGCTCGGTGGAGGGCCCTGGTCTCTGCTTACCCCCGTTAGCGATGGCATGTAAATAAATGACTGTAACACATTGAAAGTTGACAATTCTCTCTTCTTCCAACCAACACTTTAAAAACAAACCAGCCCTTCTCCCCTTCCCTCATAGTATCAAATATCTCATCTTAAACGTCTCATTTTAAAACACTTCAAAGTTTATATTTTAAAATTTTATCTCCCCCTTTTTTTTTCTCACCCAAAACTAAAAATTTTTTTTTCAATTAAAAAATCACCTCGTAAGGGACCATTATGGAAATAAGGTCAGTTTGACCTTTTAATGTTATCCCTGCCACTTCAATTAGGGGTGATCTGTCATTATTTTTATTTTAACTCAAATTGTAATATTTTTATGCAACATTCTTTTTAGTATTAATTCATACAAAAGTTTGTAAATTAACTTTAAATTGTAATTTATTGACTTTCTAGGCCTTTTTTTTTAAACATTTGTAAACATTTTTCATTTTATGTTTGTGGCAAATAAAAACTTACTTACTTACTGAAGAAAAACAATCGAAATATTTCTTCAAAAATGTAAAGTCCAACTGACAATTTTACAATATTTGTCTCGTAAAATTATGAATAACATCCTCAAAATGATCCTAATCTTTTACAAGCGGAAATTAATCTATTAAAAAAAGAGAGAGATGATTATATGTGGTGCACATACAGTACAGAAAACAAGTTTTCATGACTACAGTACTTAATTTCAGAAACATGAACCTTCCTTACACATTAAAGCTGAAATCGAATTGCCCAGTAAGATCTGTTTGTTGATCACTCAGAAAAACAGATGTATGACTTATAGGAGTGGATCTAGCTCTTATAACAAAAGGGATCCGGTACCTCTTTGAAATCTACAATTATAAAAACAAACACTTCTAAAAAGCTTCTTTACGTTAACTGTCACCCACCCACGCACAAATAACTAAAACTGCAATGACTTTGGAAACAATATATAAGTAACATAATTTTTCAAGATTCGAATGTAAGAGTGCCAGCCCTGTCCATAGCTGCTCTGGCTTGGTCCTTCGCAGGCAAGTTTCTCCCTGTCCGCAGGAAGATAATAGGTCTGTTTCGCAACTCCAAATTGGCATTGTGCAGCCAAACCACTAAATGTGTTACAAAATGTCAATGCCTATGAGTCCAACACAGTTTCCAGTATCACGTGACAGAGCCTATGATAACAACCTCTTATTCTCTCACAAACGTTGACATTCTATGACCTTCTACCTCAGCAAAGAATTATTGAGAAGATCCACATTCTGGAAAAACAGTTTGCTGAACACAAGTGAATATCTTTAACGGTGAGAATGGCGTCAGTAAGTATGGTACCTATGTCCATCCTCCTTGAGGATGAACATTCTTACGCTACTATCTAAGAGGCATTTGGTTATATGGTAAGCTATAATTACCATGAGAATTCTTTCCGTGAAAATTAAATCTTTAGCTCCACGAGGGCAAATATTCGACTCCCGAATGAGTTTTAGTGACGATCGTTTGATTTTATTTTGAATTCGAGTTCTAAACCAGCAAATGCATCTTGATTAAAGATGGTAGGTTACAAGCTGGCTTAATTCTATAGGGAGATTATGAAAGAGCGAAAAATTGACTTTGGGGACATGTAAATGGATGTTCCAGTGCAAAAATTAGATTGTGTGTAAAAAGGCAAAATAGTTCCTGCGCTGGGCTTTCAAAAAAAATAATCAAAACTAGTACTTTTATTGGATAAAACGGAAAATGTAAAAAACAATTGCCATGAAAAGTCATGTACCAGCTCTAGTTCTGGTGATCATTTTAATGTGATGTGTTTCAACCAACTGCTTCCATGCTCGGAGGATCACGAGACATGTAGACCATTTGATTCTTTTTCCTGCACAACATTAAGCAACTCAGACATAATTAGGGTTAATGTTAGATTAATTTGTATTTGATTGGAGTTGGCATGGAAATTTGAATTGTTGTGGTTGTGGAAAAATTCAGTGGTCAAAAAGGCAGATCTGCAGCCTTTCAATCCCCTATGGCCTATCAGAATTTTATTTTTTTTTGTCTCATGACACTTTTTATGGCACTGTTACCTGATGAGCTACATAAACAACTTGGAAAGTTATAGTATTTTAAACTATAGCTTTCATTAAATATTACTAATTATTTCTAATCATTTTCTTTTAATTACCTTAAAATCCCCAACAAGATCTATCTCTTAATTGACTTCCCTGGAATTAGAATTAACAGGGTGTTACCTGGAAGTCAAATGACGAGCCGTGGCTTAATGGTTAGTGCAATTGCACTGTAACCAAGAATTCCGGGTTCGATTTCCCGCGACTTTGTAAAAGAAAAAGCCATTGGTTGGAGTCAGGAAGAGCATCTGGCCAAGAAATTCCTCGCTGCCAAATCCAAGTCTCTGTGAAGGGCATCGCCTGAACCCTAGTTACTGGGGGGGGGGGAGATGATGGAAAAACTAACAAACCTGGAAGTCAAGTAAAATTTAATTCTAATTCTAACACAGTATTAAAGCAGCTGAAATAGTATTTTCTAATATTTAAAAACCAAATATTTATAGTTATTATTATTTGATCAAAGGCTTTGTTTCGCAAGTGTATTTATAATATTAGTTGATTTGGATATTAGTTTGAAATTTTGAGGTTGTTTATCTTTATCGTCAACGTCTTTTCAAGACTTCTTATCTGATCCTTGATGATTGTCACTGTTCTGCATTTATTACCGACAGTAAATCTTATAACTTTAATTGTATAACTTGTATTTCTTAAATAGCTTTCAAGTTTAAATAATATAGTTTTTAATAAAGCAAGCGTTATCTCAAATAACGTTTCTGCCAAGGAAGTCCTAACTATAAAATTTATTTATGCTTAAAGGACTCACGGCGGCATAATAAAAATTCAGGTATGTGATCTCTTCATGCTCAAACTTTGCACCTTGAATATTATTGTTAAGTTATATTGTAGGTTCTCTAGAAAATAATCGTTAGGGTTACAATCTGACGTATGTCGCACATTTTCTTTTCTTCGTAACTCAGTCCTTCCCAACGGCAATTTTTTAGACCTTTAAGTTTGAAATCCAATCACCAGCCGTCAGTGTCCGGCCAAAGTACCAGCCACAGGGAGAACAAAAAGGAAGAAACAACAAGCCTATTCCTGGCTGACATTTCAAATCTTCGATGTCATATGTTGTTGTAAAATTTGCTGTACTTCATATTTTGAAAACGCTTGAAGTTTAACATTTCAATCTGTTTCACAAGGAGGAAGGAAGCAATCAATGTTTCAGGAACTCGAATAGATACTTTAAATTGGTGAGGAAATCGCAATAAGTCTCCAGTATCCTGAATTGAAAACATGCTGCCGTAGATTGAGATTCATCTAATTTTTCAAATCTCCAAAATATTTTCATCAAGTGGTTTCCCACTTTGTGGATATGTCAAAGAGATCTGTTCTTCTGTATTGTTAGCAAAATTCAAGGTCTCTGCACCGGAAAGGGAAAAAGTGATTCCGTCAATTCACTCCAAGTTTTTTTCTCTTGTTATTGTGACGTCACACGTGAGAGCAGCAGCAAAAATCCGACATTTTCAGTAGCTTTTTGAAAGCTATATGTCAAGGAAATATTAATAATGACAGTTGTTTGAAACTGAGGTATAGCTAAATCTTAGCACTTTTCTTCCCTCTCTCTCCTCCGACAGGGAAAACATCGTGATCATGTTTGCTTGGTTAACTCAGAGAATGTTAAGAAGGGCCACACAACGTAGTGGATGACAACAAAGTAAATGTGCGAAAAGCAAAAGAGATCATTGGAATGAATTAACAAACACAGGTTTCATCAGATCAAATACATCGGAAACTTCAAAGCTAAAAAAGTAGGCACGCGCTTTTTTACACTCACAGCAGGATACACCAATTAGTATTTCCCCGAGTTACCCCTCGTCCATTGAGTCGGGAAGAGCAAGGTTTATGCTGTTTAATAAGACAGAAAAAAAATCTTAACTTTTAAATACAAACAGAAAAGTCGTAACTTGCGTGAGGGAATATTGATTCTTTCAATTGAACCCGTTCTACTCAGTGTTAAACTGTGCTGATATTCCTTTGGGACGAAGAACAAGTCAACCGCTTTCTTTTATTTTCTTCCGACTTAAAAGCTGTTAATCCGAACCCCCGTAAAGTGAATCGTCAAGTTAACAATGGCCTCTTTGGTTAGAGAAGGCTGCAAACAGTTGATTACTGAGATGACAGACTGCCGGGAAAATTGCAAAGACTTCAGAAACCTAAGACAAACTGAGATATTCGTAAATGACTGTTAGACAGTCACAACGCAAAGACCATAATTTGGAAGCAGAGGTCAACCTACTTTACTGAAGAGGACTTCTTGAACCAAGGCTGGAGAACTCATCCACACAACTGACGAAAATTGTGGGTTTACTTTTTCAGGTAAGTCTTGCATCTTGTTTGTTGTTGATCAGCATTGAATAGTTTGACTGTTCATTTGTTTTTTTTCGTAGGTGGTATTTTCACAAGTAAGAAAATGTTGTTGTATTTTTGTGTCATGACACGTGGCCCTATTCTGCCACAGATGGAGATAAATCCAAAGTTTGGTTGACAACCTTGGCCCTTTATCTCAAGAGATTTTTTATTTCCCAGCAGACTAATTTTTGTAAATGCTTGCTTGAGATGCAAACTTTAATATGAATGTTAGGATTATTAACTTTAACCAAAACCATATCTGCCTTTTTTGTTGTGGTGCAATTTGTGTCAACAATTTTTGAAAGGGAATAGTTTTGACATAATTGAATGATATCGACTCTGCTTTAAATTCTGGTTCTGAGTCGTGTCATTTTGTTATAAAAAACACTCAGCTGCAGGATGAGTGCTTTTTTCGTTTCAGTTAGGTGTAATTTTTCGAAAGGTTGAGGAATAATTTTTATTCTAAATTTGAGAGAAATCAAGGAAAACAATAAGGTTGTTTTTTGAACAAATCAGAAAGGCTGGTCATAAAACAGGCGGTTGTTTTTTATTACAAGCCCAGACATAAAAGTTCAGAAATGATGAGGGGAACGAGTCTACTGTTTTTGTGAGTTTCTCTTTTGTACTGGAAGGTCGAAAGAAACAGGGAATGCACATCAACAATGTTTGCAAGAGTTAAGTCTTATTTAAACTGAGAGCTTGTAACACTGTTTGATACTAGAAATTGTTTTTGAGCAAATACTACCGATAAAAAATTGACCAAAATTTGTTCAAAGATCTAAAAGAAAATAGGTAGTTTATGGTGCGTTGGAAGGTGGGTGGGGATGACTTAGCAAGTAGTTGTCTCTAACTTTTGATGGGGAACGACAGAAAATATATAATTTGTTTAATTTGCTACTTTATCAGTGACAAAACCAAGAATCTATTAATCAAATCAACGGCATTCCATGTGGGGTGTTGGTGGGTTTTATGGGTTGGGTGGGGTGCAATGTACAAAGAAGTATAAAAAAGTAAATAAAATACTTTATTGCAGTTTAAAGCATCGGCACGCTTAACAGTGGAATGGCAAGATAAAAATTGCAGACGTCAAATAAAGAAAAACATACTCATGTGTTATTGTTTATTTTAAAGAGGTTCATGAAATTGTGATCAAACGCCTTTGCAGTTCCTTTGGTGGCTTACAATAGCTAATTATTTGCGGGTGATCATTTATTTATTTTGGTTTAAGAAACGTGACAAATGCGTTTTATATTAAATTACGAATTTTGCACCTCTGTACTTCACAAAAATTCCAAACTTTTCTAAAACGCCCAACTCTTATCACCCATCAGACAGCAAAATGCAAAATATAGCACAGTGCTTTTACAAAAATCCTTCAAAGTTCAAATTTGATTCTTTGTTGCTGCAAGATTAACAGAATGAAACGTTCTTCAGATTTAGTAAAATGGAAAAAAAACTTCAAAATTTTGAAGATGGGTATAAACGCCTCGAACTGTTGCCAATTTTTTGGCTCCTTTTTTAAAAGTAAATTTATAGTTTGCTTGATACTCAGTATGCGGAGTCCCATTTTTATTAGAGTATTACAACTGTTAATTTAGCAATTTATAACTTTATTTGTGAATTAGATGGTGAGCCCGATTTATAGGCAGGATCCTTTCCTGCGAGGAATGTATGTATGTATGTATGTATGTATTTATTCGCCACTAACAAAAAAAATACAAATGTTCAAAGGTAAATGGTAAAAACCTAATACATGATGTTATCCAAAATAGTTAAAAAATAAGACTAAACAGAAACAAAAAAGAACGAAACAAACAGGCGGGACGGTAATCTAGAGAAACGGTGGCAGGGGTAGCATAATACAGATCATGAAGACCTTATTTTCATTATGGCCCCTATAGATGCAGAACAATCAAGGTGGCAGGAACCACTGGCAGAGGAAGACCAAAGAAAACATGGGAGGAAGTGATAAGGATGGATCTGAAACAAAAAGGTGTCAGCAGAGACCTAGTGAAGGATAGGATAACTTGGAAGTCAATTTCAAGAAATCGTCCAACACATGCTAGCATGTAAACCGGACGTTAAACCGAATATGATGATGATGATGATGATGAAGGAATGAAAAAATGGGCCCAATGTATACGCAATTTGTAATAAGTGATCATCATCATCATCATCATCATCATCTTCGGTTTAACGTCCATTTTACACGCTAGCATGTGTTGGACGCTTTCTTGAAATTGGCTTCCAAGTTATCCTATAATAAGTGATATGTTTGCATAATATTTCAAATGGTGTTGTATATATGTAAAAAAAATTAAAATAAGCAGTTAATAAAAACTATTCCCTTTTAAAAGTTTTAACTCGAAAGATAACAAAGAGAGATGTCGCTCTTGGGACTTACCAGAAAAGTTTACTGTTTCTAATAGATTAGTTTTAATTTCGTTGAAGTTACTGAACCAATAAGTCTATTGCTTAATTTTGAACAGCCTATTAACAGTATAACTATTTCAACAGAATGGTCTTAACTGAGCACTTTTTGTCATTTGATGCGTACGGCACATTCGTACAAATAGTTATACGTACGCATCTATTAAAAGAGACAATAGCAAACCCTTTAAGTATTCTAATTTATATAATTCTGTTTTTCAAAATCGACACTAATCGCGATACAAAATATTGATAGTACTACACTAGATAATCCTTTAAGTGAAGAAAACAACAAAAAGAGTAAAAACGTTATTAAAAACTCCGGTAAAATAATTAAAACAAAACTTGAAAATGGACACAGTGGAAGTCATAGATATAGGAGTTTTATCATATCCTGAGTCGTACGTTTTTTCTTAACTGCGTTCCAGAGGATACTCCTCTCATCGCCAGACTGATGACAGAAGTATTTTCCTCTTATCGTCATGTTGATGACAGAAGTATTTTCCTCTTATCGTCAGGCTGATGACAGAAGTATTTTCCGATCTTTTGCTCAGAAAACCACTTATGATTCATAAAATGATGAAACTCCTTTATCTAATTGTAAGTAAGTCACGTAAAAAGAATTGAGTTCTGTATTGAAGTACTATTCATCGTATATGATGATCGTTTCTCTCCGAAGTTAGATTTTATACATGTACTTGATCTGCGAATGAGACATCCATTGAGATCAAATTTAAAAGATGTACAGGACAACAAATTTTCATCACAGTAAACATATTAAGATAAAATTTCGGATCCCGTAATTTTGAAGTTGTCGCTACTATATTTTAAATCTTTTTTGGGTCGAAAAAACTAAATCTTTTCCAACAGAAGATTTCCTGTTTCAAACATGAAGGGGGTTGGAACATATTCTGCGTACGTTTTTCATTTGTACAACATATTAAATGCTTCTGAACACAACGCTGACGACGCAAGTTGGAGGACATTTTCTACCACTGATATCACGTGAAAAAACCTTCAACTATGATACGGTTTATTAAAAAACAACCTTTACCCGATAAAATATTTGGAAATCAGTCGTTGGGGGCATTACTTCCATAAATGTTCCTCTCAGACACTTAAGGCACGGATGCTTAAACTTTTACTGCGGTAGGTAATGCTATAATGCTATAAACTGATACAAAGAAAAAAGTATTGTTGAGTATTAATTCCTTTTATTAGTTCGTCTTCAACTTCTACCAACTTCTGGCATGTCGGAGAAAGAAAGGTAGGTTAAGTTGCAGAATGGGTTTATTTGACATCGAGATCAAAGTTTGCCATGTTCTTTTCATTTTGTGTCGCTGACAGAAATTTGGGGTCTCATTTAGCCTGCCTGTCTTTATTGCTCTGGATTATTCTAGTAATAAATAATAATAAAAAGAATAATAATTGAGGAGCCGTGTCTTAATGGTTAGTGCAACTGTCCATTCCCCAAGCTGTCGAGGAGAATTTGGAACTTTAGAAAGAAAAAAAAGATATTGGTTGCCGTCAGGAAGAGCATAGGGCCAAGAAGTTTCTCACTGCCAAATCAAAGATCAAAGTCCCTCTGAAGGGCACCGTCTGAGCCCCAATTGCTTGGAAAAAATGACGTTAAAACTAAAAAAAAAATACATAATAAAAAGAAAAATGATAATTTCCCGTGGTTTTTAGAACAGCATTTTCAATAAAGGATCTCAGATGGTTAGGCATTTCTGCAGCAGAACGGATAGTTCGTTTAATTTGTCAGATTATCGTTAAATACTACAGGTGATAACAAACATAGGTAAAATGTTTATATGGCATCAATTTCCTCGTATTCATTGATAATGTGCATCCAGCGACCCTAACGCCTAATAGTTGTATCAGTGCGATATGATAAAAAGTATGTTCTTCACTTTAAAAGAAGCAATGAAATCTTACTGTCATGGTTGAAAATAATCCATTTGTTTCGTTTTTGTTTTTCGGATCCAATTTGTAAGCCTAGAAACTTTTGGTTCACCTCGACACACACCGTATTCGATGCTTTACACAGCTTTTGCTATAAACTGATACAAAGAAAAAAGTATTGCTGAGTATCAATTCCTTTTATTAGTTCTTCTTCAACTTCTACCAACTACCAACGGAGAAAGAAAGATAGATAAGTTGCAGAATGGGTTTATTTGACATCGAGATCAAAGTTTGCTATGTTCTTTTCATTTTGTGTTGCTTGACAGAAGTCTGGGGTCTCAGTTACCCTGCCTGTCTTTATTGCTCTGGATTTTTCTAGTAATAAATAATAACAAACAGAATAATAAATAATAAAAAGAAAAATGATAATTGCCGTGATTTCCAGAACAGCATTTTCAACAAAGGATCTCAGATGGTTAACAACGTAGAAAGACAGCTAAAATACCACGCGATTATAATTCATACCACATAAGTTCGAAACTTCCACCACTAGTGAATTAATCTAGTCGTTTAATTATAGCCAATGACGTCGCAAAAATAGACCTCACCTGAGAGCAGTCTTCCTCCTACGGGTTTGTGATGACGAAGAAAATTAAGAATTGGATCTACGAATCACTCTGTATAAACAAAAAATGCCAACTCATCTAATTTAAAGCCCATGTGGTAATGAATTACTGCCTCCAGACAGCGGTGCATTTGTTGTGAATCTGCATGCTTCCGAGTTTGCGTGAGAATGGTGAGGATTAATAATAAGCTGCTGATGCAACCATTGCTCCCGAGTCTAAAAAATGCCTCTGTTACTCATGTCACGAAATACCATGCTTTCCGCAAAGCGTATATTAGTAGCAGATAAATGTTTGGAATTCTTAATGTTTTGAAAGAAAATATAACGGCCTTAAAGCGCGATGCACGTTGGTTCAATAAGTTGAGTCGTCCAAACTTGAGTCAAAATGTTTCAATTTTTTTCCAAATTAAGAGGTTATGATGAGCTCTGACGCAAATGACGAGTGGAATGTTAACTTACAAACATAATCATTATTACTATCATCCCCATCATCATCATCATCATCGTTGCCACCACCACCTATTACCATCCTAATACCACTATCATAATCACCATCCTCCTCCTGCGATTGATTCAACTTAGAACAGTGGCTAAGAAGTCATTAAAACAACAAAAGGTAATAAATTATAATGCAAAAATTAGTCTAATCTATGTAGTGATTGACCTAGAGAGAGGTGGACCTTGGTTGACGATCTGATTCCACAATGAGTATCCGCAAGGAATAAAAGGAAGCACGAAAGTCATCACTACTTCAATGAAGTACCACAGAAGCGTAGAGTGTGAGCCCAGGAAATTTGAAAAAGGACGTTTCAGCAAAAATTTAAAGAATTATTTGCAAAAACTAACAGAATACCTGAGAAATGTACTACCGTTTAAAATATTTCCTAACTGTAAATGTCGGTGTCAACTATACAAATTCAAGGTTTGTAACAAAAAGATTCCTGCTGCTGCCAAAAAAGCTTAATACTTTGTTTTGAAAATACTTTTGATATACTTGCGAATGGTTAAAATTAAATAAGAAATGACCTAGAAAGATGCAGTGATACATTTTATGTTTGCTTGTTAAGTTGTTAAATCAGTCATGGTAATTCTGTAAAACGATTAAATACAAATACACACACATACACAAAGCACAGAGGCCGTATATATAAGGGTAAACTGGTTATTTTTTCCAGGATCAAAAAGATCAACAGTACTCGGGCAGCTTGTAAACAACAAGCCCATGAAAGGTTACTGGACCCTTGGTCAAAGTTCCCTAAAGATCAGAACTGAAGTTACCTTTACAAAAACCCTAGCATTTTCCCTTATGCGTTTGTCAAGTAAACCATAAATCCTTTACAATTAGATCGAGATTTGGTAGCATAAGGTGCAACTCATAGAGCTTTTTTTTCAGGCAAGGAGAGTACTTGGCCAAGAGAAGCTGGCCTGGTGGGGGTACATTTGGGGATAATAATGGATAGAATATAAGCTACAGTGCTTCAGAGAGCTTGCATCTCGTTGATTGCCAAGTGTAAAGAAGAGATTTTTCTCCAAGAACAGTATTAAATGGGAGGATGTTAGATGTTTAAAGAATGGGAACCTTTAGGTTAAGTGTTGACAGAGAAATGAAATGTGAAATGGCAATTACGGGGAATTAAACTGTTAGCTGGGTCAAGCGAGGGTTAAATTTGCCGAAAGGAACAGAGGTGATGTACCTTTGGAACGATAGACTGAAGGTACATTGTTGTTGCGGTCCTGGTAGATAAATAACAACCAGAAGTATACTTGGTTCCAATTCAGATAGCGGCAGGGAGATTTTTATGAAGATATTAGATATGAAAAGGATGTTAGATGTTTAAAGAATGGGAACCTTTAGGTTAAGTGTTGACAGAGAAATCAAATGTGGAATGGCAATTACGGGGAATTAAACTGTTAGCTGGGTCAAGCGAGGGTTAAATTTGCCGAAAGGAACAAAGGTGATGTACCTTTGGAACGATAGACTGAAGGTGCATTGTTGTTGCGGTCCTGGTAGATAAATAACAACCAGAAGTATACTTGGTTCCAATTCAGATAGCGGCAGGGAGATTTTTATGAAGATAATTGCGAAACTAGTTGACATCAGGACGATCATCATTGCCCGGGCCAATATGCCAACTACTGAGGCTTGAGATACCAATTAGTTTTCCAAATACTACAGAACCGATAGCTTATTGGTAAAGAAATATTTTAATGCAAAAGTTTAAAGAAATTGCAGGACCACTAATCGTAAAAGCATGAAATAGATAAATAAAGGTTTGCCTTTGTGGATAGCATTGTACTCGGCGACAAAAACTTCTAACAGCATCAAGGAAGAGTCATTTTCCAGGAAGGTCAACATCAGGAATATGCAGGGATATCATTCAAATGGTAGAGAAACAAGCTGATTTTGTAATGTATTAAAAGACAAATGGCTGGATTATGTTATACATTTTTATTATACATTTCTTGGTCGTTCAGATCATCGCTTGCTGATTTGAACTGTCTGTATTTTGTATTTGAAAATAAATATATGTTAAAAACCTATCAGAGGCCGGTCTTACGGTCCAGTAAACAAAGTTGTGAAGAGCTAATGATATTAAATCATATTTTTGCGAAAGTCTTTAAGTCTTGAAAAATACATTTGAGCGTCTCCAGAGTTTTCCTTGATCTTGGCGCTGAAAAGAATGTGACATCATCAGAGACGTGAAACGCTATTTTTTTGAATAGTGCTGGAAGTGGGCCAGGATGGTCGCTTACCTTTGAATGAAAGGATGCTGTATTGATGGTCTTGCAGCTATTGTTCAGCTGATATGCCAACTGCGCTTGATTGAAGGTGTCATTACAGGAGCAAAGCTGAACTTGTTAGATATTGTAATGTGATATTATTTTGTTGTAGTTTGATTTTATCTTACTGCTATAACACGTTTTTACATTTACTTTGATGTTATTTTATTGTACTGTGGTTTTATTTTAAAGATACCAGTACAGAGTAACTTGCCTTGCCATCTCTTTCATTGTTGGTAGTCGTTTCGTGGTAGTCGTTTCTTTGTCCAAACCATACTTTCTTTGATTGTGACTTCATTTTTGATGGTGAACCAGCTTTGATTTTTTCCCTTCCTCAAGAAATTTCCCGTCACATTTTTTATCTAATACTTTTTTCCAGGTTTTTTTGAAGGTTACGTTGACCCATTTTTGTTTTTACTTTTGACTATGTGCTTTGAGGGTAGAGTTGGCTAGGCTATTTTTTTAAAAAGATTTTTGCTTCTTTATGTATTCTGTTTGGCTTTTTTTGTAGCTATTAACTTATAAAAGACACTGTGATCCTATGTCATTTTGTGTAGATAAATGGAGAATTTCATATGTTCATTAGTATTTCTAGACCCAATAAGTCTCCAAACTTATTAATATTGTGCAAAATATAGAGAAATTAAATATATACCTGTTGACTATTTGCTGTATTTTAAATTTTTAATGTATTGCCAGGAATTTAATTTTAATGAAGAAAAAAAAACGCTGCTCGGACGGATGAAATACATTTGAAGCCTGAAAAAATCTTGGAGATCGTAGGATTTATTTTGTTAAATGCATCTTCAATAAAATCCTCGAAACAGAGCACATGCCAGGTCTGGGAAGGATGGTAGACGGGAGAATTTGAGAAGAACTTGAAACCAGCCCAGAACAGTTCATTTTATGCCAAAGAGGAGCATATTAGATGCTATTTTTGCACTACGAATAACAGCAGTGAGGAACAAAGAAGGCCAGGAGGAGCTGCATTGTGTGTTCATTGACCTCAAAAAGGCATATGATAGGATACCAAGGGATGAGATATGGTACTGCATGAGAAGTAAGAGGGTGTTTAAGAAGCAGGTGCGATGCATTCAAAAAATAGAAAGGGAATGAGTCAAACGGTGATCGTTGTGCTGACGAAAAGATGGAACTGTTCAATATCAAAGTAGGGGCTAAATCAAGCACTTTGATGCAATCGTCTGTGTTACTAGCGCTTACTAGTTCTTAATGTCACTGTTTGAACAGTTTTCATAAAGAAAGAGCAGATTCCCACTGTAGGAAACTTGTTTCCCACATCAAATGAAAGCGTGTGAAAGATGTGTGTTAAGACGATTTACAAAACATTATAAGTAAAAGCTTGAAACTCGGTGTTTTTTAGTATTTTGTTTGGGATTTTTTAGTGTTCAGATTGGGTAGTTTAGATGAACTCGTTAAGCCTCGAACTTTAAAAAGCTTGTTTAAAAGACATGTATCATTTGGTCAAATTTCATGGGATTTCATGTCTACTGTTGAATACGCACTAATGAGCCTTGTGGAAGGAAAATGTTTCAGTGGATGATGAAAAGTGTAAGAACCGATGCTTGTTTGGTGGTCAGTGATCAGTTCATTTTGTTTATGACGAATGCCACAAAGGGATGACACTGCAGGGTGCAGACAGTCATCGTTGCAGGATTCAAACAGAATTGATTTTTCCTTTTGATAAGTAACAACAGTTTTCACGATGAGTGACGTTGCTAATTCTGGGAAGCATGAAACAGTATTTCATCTCAATAGTTTTTCTAAAGTTAGGAAGCGGTTTCATCATAATAATTCCATAAATAAAACAGATTTGCCAATTATTTATTTAAGAGTTGGTAGCATAACGTATAATTAATGATTGGAGAACTTAGGGTTTGTCATTAATCCGTTTAGTTCTTACTGATTTTTTCTTTCTGAAATCCAGTGAAGAAAATAACATGAATCCAAAATATTACCACAAACTTCAAAAAGGTCAAATTGGAAAACTAAGATATTTGAGAACGACATACGAATTTTTAGTCTTACAAAATTGGAATTTTGTCGCTTAGAGAAAAAACCCAACCCCGGATAGATAGATATTTGCTTAGTTTCTAAAATTACTGATTGAAGGCATATCTCCAGTAGCTAAGTTGGCAGAACAGATGCAACTCAAACCCATCGTTGCAATTTCAAGTCCATTTTGGATCAATTTTGGACTTTTTTTCTTTTCATTGTTATTTCCAACCTTTCAAACTTATTTGCGTTTGATTCTACATGATACTGTATATAATGTTCAGTAGTTTCTTATATGTATGCATATATATACATCTATATATATATATACATCTATATATACATCTATATATACATCTGTATATACACATCTATATATACATCTATATATACATCTATATATATACATCTATATATATACATCTATATATACATCTATATATACATCTATATATACATCTGTATATACACATCTATATATATATACATCTATATATATACATCTATATATACATCTATATATACATCCATTGTTTATTGTCAGCATCTTTCCATCTGTCGTTTGGTTACCTACGTTCGACCAATTTTGTTTCCCATCTTGTTCTATCCTGTGCATCTTCATTTTTTAAGGCCAATCTTTCCAGCATCTTTTTCCATCTTGTGTATATTTATATATATAATTGATTCTTGACGCCATAAGGTTGTATGATTAAGATTTTTTCCAGTTCATACCGATCATCCATATTAAATATGAAAACTCATGGCACAATGTGATACCTGCAGTTTCATTGTTAGATTATCCTAAGGGGAATGTTTAATATTATTCGGGGTTTATTTGCTTTATTGTAGTTTCCTCGCAAAGTTCGTCTAAATCTGGGGACACTAGATCTTTAGCAGTGCCCAAATATTTGCATCAAAATTGAAAAGTAAAAACGCATACGTAGATATATCTTATTTGAAAGGTAAAACAGAGCAGACGGTAACTTCTTTTTTTCAGCATGCCTTTAACGCATTAACGGGCGTTTAGAGTAGCGGACGTGTTCTCATATTATTACCTATTAGGTGGGAGAATCAATTTGAAGCCGAGGAGATTGACAAAGCGTGGAAGAAAACCGTTTGCTGTAGAGAAACTACCTAATACTGAGACTGCAGAGAGGTTCCAGGAACAGTTGTCAAATCGCCTTCCAGTCTTTCAAAGGGACACAAACATTTCAGACAAGTGGACATGTTTTAGAGATGCCATAAAAGAAATTGCCAGCTCCATTGCTGGACACAAGAGGGGAGGCCAAAAAGAGCAATGGATATCAGATGAATCCTGGAGACTGATTAATGAAAGACAGTCTGTCAAAGGCAATAGAGACCACGCTAGAACAAGAAAACAGGTCAAAGATGCCCAAGAGCGATACAAGCAAACAGACAAAGCTGTGAAGAAAAGTTTCAGAAGAGACAAACAAGCTTGGTTTGAAAAGAAAGTAAACGAGGCCCAAGAAGCAGCTGATCGTAACGATACAATAGAGTTTTCAAATAATAGCCAAGAAGCTCTCGGGGAGGAATAGCTACGTTGAGATCCCAGTGAAGAACAAAGATGGTGGCATCCTAGCAATGGAAGAAGAACAAAATGAAAGATGATTGGAGAATTTAAAGGAGGTGCTTAATCAACCAGTACCAGAGACATGATTTGATTAGAGCAACGGTCCCCCAGCACGAACGTTAGATATAGAGATGGGTCCCATTACGAGAAAGAAAGTAAAAGATGTCATCAAGAGAATGAAAGACAACCAAGCCCCAGGAACTGACGACATCAATAGTGAATTACTTAAAATGGGAGGAGTGGCAGTCGAAGAACAGCTCTTGGAGTTATTCAATCACATCTTTGAGGAGAACAGGGTACCGGCAGAATGGAACAAAGGAGTAATTGTTAAGTTACTAAAAAAAGGGAGATTTTTTAGACTGTAACCTCTGGAGAGGAATAAAATTACTATCCACCACAGGGAAGGTTTTCAGCACGATCCTCTTGATGCATGTACTAAGAGCAGCAAACAACCGGCTACGCAAAGAGCAGGCGGGTTTAAGGAAGGGCGGCCTTGTAGCGAGCAAGTTTTAGTTTTGCGAAACATCACCGAACATAGTTTGGAATTTCAGTCAAAACTGGTGCTGAACTTCATCGATTTCCGCAAAGCATTCGACAATGTTAATAGGGAATCACTCTGGAAGATACTATAGATTTACCGAGTTACAAATACGATCATTAAAATTATAAACTCATTGTACGACCATTCCGCTTGCGGATTCAAAACTGGCTCAGGTATGACAGAAGAATTCGAACTAATTTCTGGAGTGAGACAGGGCTGTATACTGTCCCCCTTATTGTTCATAGTTTGCTTGGATTTTGTAATGATGAAAGCAATGACAGGCAAAGATTTTAATATCACCTGGGAAAACAATTCTAACTACACGGACCTCGATTTCGCTGATGACATAGCCATAGTGGCTCGAGATAGCTTGAAGTGTCAAGAAATGACAGACAGGCTGCAAGTCGAAAGTGCCAAAATAGGATTGAGAATAAACGAAGGGAAAAGCAAGGTGCTAAACATCAGCAGCAATCAGGCAGCTGTAAGAGGGGACCCGATTGAGACAGTACAGAAGTTCCCATTCCTTGGAAGCTATGTTACAGACTCTGGTGAGGTGAAAACAGACTGAATATTGTAAATACATGTTGATTCTAGATGAGTCATGTGGGAAACTAGTGAGTATAAGTAACTGGAAAACTTACTAGATTCTCTAAGATCGTTTGGATTCTTCAAGATAGTATCAAGATTGTATTAGACTGATAGAAGTGTTTCACTGGTTGTGTGTTTCACTGCTTTGGATTGTAATGAGTCTGTATAACTTGGCTCATTAGTGTTTTATTGAATGGTTATTGATGAAAAGATTAGTGTACAGTCCTCTAGATAGGAGTTTTATTTGTNGAATATTGTAAATACATGTTGATTCTAGATGAGTCATGTGGGAAACTAGTGAGTATAAGTAACTGGAAAACTTACTAGATTCTCTAAGATCGTTTGGATTCTTCAAGATAGTATCAAGATTGTATTAGACTGATAGAAGTGTTTCACTGGTTGTGTGTTTCACTGCTTTGGATTGTAATGAGTCTGTATAACTTGGCTCATTAGTGTTTTATTGAATGGTTATTGATGAAAAGATTAGTGTACAGTCCTCTAGATAGGAGTTTTATTTGTTTCTCTATCTGAACCGCGCATCGAAAACATCGGATCTTCAGCACTCACTGCGCTTGCCTAGTTTGAGCACTCTGACAGGATCCCACAGTAACTCTTTAGGCTGTGTTTGCTCCGGCAACATGGCCAGAGAGTTATGTCTCAGAAGCTCTGTGCTGCACTGATGAGCCCACAAAGGGCGAAACGGTACTGTCTGCAGATTGAGTATATGTGTATATATACATATATATGTGTGGGTGTGTATGTGCGTGCGTGCGTATGTGCCTATATGCAACAGTTAATTTAATCTTTAGTGTAATTCTCTTGGAAACTTTATTTTGTTTCCCCTGAACGTTTCATGTCATTACAATCTTCATACTAGATAGACGTGTGTTGTATTGGGTTATATTTTGAATGGGAATTAATTAAGTTACAGATAAACGTCGTATGTGAATTTTTTTTACTAATGAGGTTTTAGTGCCCCAAATGCGGTCAGGTTTTTGGCCTATTCTTGCATTTTAGCTTGACTTTTGGTTTTTTTTGGTGTTCTCGATGCAAAGAAGTAAGTTATTTTGGAGTAGTAGACAAGTATTTTAATTGATCAGTTAACGATTTCGAATTCAAATTCGTACATATTGAACTTAAAGGAGCCTGTTTTTTGGCAAACTTTTCCCTCACTTTTACTTATGTGGATTACTCCAGACATGTTTGTATACTAGTACACATTTAATTTGCACTGTTTGAAGCTACATTGGATGCAGATACTTTTTTTTGGTAATAGCATAACACAGATTTTATCAAAACCAATGCGAAAGCCGCTAATTAAACGTAACAGGAGGTTTCGGTTGCATTATTAGTATTAGTAGACGCCCTTGAGATACAAAAGAGCTTGACGAAACTTGCATATGGAGTTGATAGAGACCGATATTACCATAACGATCGTTCGGTATCTTATCAAATAGGATAAAAAATTATTTATTTTTAATGACCATAGCCATCTGATTCGACGCCTGTTATCACTGAAAATAGATAGGTATTTTTGTTTTGATAGAGATGTGATCAGGCTGTTCCTCACTGTTATTCAGAGAGGCACTTACACACAGAAAATGATGATATCGAGCACTAAAACCACAGCCTGAAAATTAGTAGTTTTGATAACATAATCCTTGAAAATACCGAGGAAATGGCTGTGGCTGATAATATGTGGTCCAGAGCGTCTCATTATCAAGTGGCCTCATCTTGTCAGACAGTAATGACATGAGAAAATGGTATTTTCTTTCTTGGGGTATTATTACTTTTGTAAATCTCTGATCAAATAAACCAGTTACACTGCAAATGCGCTCATTTTTCCTGAATATATATATATATATATATATATATATATGTGTGTGTGTATGTGTGTGTATATGTGTGTATGTGTGTGTGTAATGGTCATACCATTTTTATGTATTTTGGAAAGCTGTATACCACTTCATTGCAGTGTTTTTGTGTTTTTTTCTGTTACATCATTTTCATTTCTTAAGATTTATTGACTGTGTTCTCCCAATTCTTTNTTGTCAGACAGTAATGACATGAGAAAATGGTATTTTCTTTCTTGGGGTATTATTACTTTTGTAAATCTCTGATCAAATAAACCAGTTACACTGCAAATGCGCTCATTTTTCCTGATATATATATATATATATATATATATATATGTGTGTGTGTATGTGTGTGTATATGTGTGTATGTGTGTGTGTAATGGTCATACCATTTTTATGTATTTTGGAAAGCTGTATACCACTTCATTGCAGTGTTTTTGTGTTTTTTTCTGTTACATCATTTTCATTTCTTAAGATTTATTGACTGTGTTCTCCCAATTCTTTTTCATATATATATATATATATATATATATATATATATATATATATATGCACACCTTGTAGTTTGCAGCTTACAACGGAAAAAACCCCGAACGAAGTGTTTTCGGGGACCTAGTTAATGGATTAAACGGGAGCCACTTGCATGGTTTAAAGAATTTAAAGAAAGAAAGAGCAGGTTATGTCAACTCTTCTAAACTGTTTTGTGGCAAAACTATTAGACAAAGATCCGTAGATAGTCATCAGAGAAATATGTTACAACCAGCGATTTCTAATAACTGATGTGATAGACGTATTTATGAAATAACGAAATTATATTGTTTGGATACCGGATGGACATCATCCAATAACTTTCTCTCCGCTATTTTACTTACTGCATTCTGTGTTGTATTGGCGGCCATTGCTATTGACCAGCTACTTATGTCCACTTCACTCGCAAACAGCTCGTAGACAGAATTTTAAAGAATGAGAAAGAGCTGGTGAAGGTTAAATGCTATTATGAATAATTGGAAAATCCGATTCGAAAATCCGATTCGAAAATCCGATTCGAAAATCAGCGCTTGGTGAGGTTCAAGAACCTGTTTTATTTGACGTTTGTATGTTCCTCTCATTCCGTAAAATCACTCCTGTAGTCAACAAATACAATTTCTAGGATGAAAAAACAAGTCAGTATTAACATCAAGTAACATCTAGCTTATTTCTTTGCCCTTTCGGTAAAAGAGCAAATGTGTAAATGTGAAACACATGAAGTTGAACGGCGCCTTAATGCTCCTGCAAGACTAAACAATTTCTTTTGATGGTGCAGAACTTCCTTTATTCAATATACCATATTCATATCGCACAGCAATAAATTGCCTCCAGATATTCAGCTTAGTAGCAGTACAAAGCATAACAGCACTATGTTTCTTGCATTCAACTATGTTTACAGCGTTGTACCACGTGATGTTTTACCCAGCAAAGTCATGGCAGCAGAGGTGTTTAAGAAATAGCTAACTGTGACTTTATACAACAGTACCCAGGGATACACTGGACATCCATGATGTTAACTGCGCAAAGGTGGAGGAAAAGATTTAACAAGATACATGAGACTTAAATGGTTAGAGCAATAACTTAGCTATAGCATGTAGCCGTTGAATATTGGGGGGGGGGGGATTATCTATGTGCCTCGGGGTTTTAAAACAAGACCAAAAATCGAGCACGTGTAATTTCGTATGGAAATTCGATTTTGCTTAAAATACTGGTAGAAGGATGGCTACACTTGGTATGCAACCTTGCAATCAGTATCTATTGAAGAAGATTGTCTAGAATAATTACCAGTTTACGTTTTTATTATATTTTTGGAATCACCGGTGTGTCATTTTTAGACAAATATTAAATAAAAAACCTGTAATAGCTGTTTTGTTTATTGGATTATGGCCTTGGACCATCAGATGCAAACAGTTTACGTTTTCATATGTCACTGCAAATCACCAGTTAGTGTCGTTTTAAGTGTGTAACAAAAACAAGTATTCACGGTGTAACTTGTGATATATTGTTTAGTGGGGGTATGGGCATGAAGTTCAATTAAATAGATTTGATGTTTTGCTTATGTTTACGTTACAAAAAAGCCTTATTGCGCATAATCAACTAGAAAAATCGCAGAATCATTTGAACCCATGGTTGCAATTGGACACCAAAATAGACTTTCCCTCAAATTGACGCAACGCTACATTTGCCCGCCCCCTCAAATGGCAACAGAACCACCCAGCAAGCTTAGGATTTTATTAATATTTTATACCCCTATTTGACACCCTGATCACAACCAAGAATTCATTTCCGGCCATATCCATAATCTGGAGTCAAAAAACTGAAATTCGAACATTTGCCCTTTTGCCTTTATTGCAAACAATTCCTTTGCACTTTATTCACTCCCGTAAATGTTAATAGCATTTCAAACAAAGCGGCGGTCCTATTAATAATTTTGAGGATTTGATCTATAATTAAATGTTCATGATAAATGAGAAACGTGTGAAAGGTTATGTAAAGAGAGGATCGTCAACTTTAACCAAAGGTTGACTTTTAGAATACAGCAATCACGACATACAGTTGTCATTTATGCATTTATTTATTTATTTATTTATTTATTTATTTTGTTTTACAATGTTTAATAAGCCCTATTAGGTGCAGCCAAATATCCCAATAATTTCGAAGTAAATAGTTTGTGGTTTTGGCGTAATGAGTCTAGTATACTAAATTCTCATTAAAATCTCGATGACATATTTCCTGCGATTACCATACAGCGCCGTCTTTAACGCGAGTCGTGCTTTTCTGCGATTGGCAAAAGGTTGGTTGTTATTTCATCTGGAGCATCTGACTTTTGATCCTTGGCTCCTGCATTTCCCCTCAGTTTAATTCCGAGGCATCTCTACATCATAACAAATAGCCATTCGTTTTTGCCCTAATACGTTATTCGAAATTAATCTAATACTTGCATTCCCATAATACATTTCTTTGACAGCTTACCAAATTAGGCCAATTCGCATGGCGTGGTACAAACACACTAACCTTTGTAAAAATGTAAGGCTCTCCAGACTTAATTTTGTAAGGGGTTCTCCCAAAAGTCCAAATCACCTACATCTACAGGGCTGATAAAGGAAGGAGGGAAGGTTGGGAGATATTTTGCTAATGAAAATTTTGCCCACAGTGAAGGGTTTAGAATAATGTACACGGAAATGGGATAACCCTTCAAGTTTGTTCGCTAACGAATTCTTAAGAAAGAGGTTTTTCCGATAGTCTAGAATTACCAAAGTCATGGCAAGCACAATGAACTACGTCTTCGCAATTAAAAGTAAAGATAAAATTCTGTTTTCCTAAGGTCAGATTTTGCCCACTTGGTTATATTAGGGTTGCATTATTGAGTGTTGCATCACAATTTTCCTCCAATCGACTAATATCATTGTTGTTTGCCCTTTAGTGCAGAGGGCCCATTTAATCTTAGGAATGGACATAACGTATTCAGAAAACGAGATAGGATACACTTTTGTTGATGACCAAGACAAGAGATTTACAACACCATCCAATATCAACACGTTTGGCGTTGCAGATGCCGTTATAACTAAAGGTGGCTGCCGGAGGTGAAAAGTATCCAATGAAGTTGCCACCAAGGCCACAGCAGGAATGCTACTTGCACTGCAATGTAATGGGAAATGTTTTGGAATAAAATTGTACTAAGGAATGTATTGAAAAGCAGCTGTTTTTTCAGAATGTAAAAGAAAATCTACAGGGTTGCACACCATTTCAGAGTGTTCTTCAGTAAACATGAACCATTATCAACTGATGAATTTTTAGAAATGCGTGCCTAATGTTGATTTTTTTCATATACTTAGTCCTAATATATATGAAGCTACAAAACCTTACAGCTTTTTACACAAACTGCACCATGTCAACATTTCAGTGCCATAGATGTCAATTCGCTCGTCGTAGTATACCTTTTGCATATGGGTCATATTCGTAAATGTCATTTGAGTTTTTACCAAATTATAAGCGGAGTATTGCAACTGATTTGACATAAACCTATTTAATATTTGTAAAAACGATTTGCGAGAAAGATAAGGAAAAAGTTATTTAATTAAACGAGCAAAATTTTCTCAAGCTGAATTTGAAGTAATTAAATCCTTCTCACAGGCAGCTAGTTTTTGAGTTATTAATTTCACAATGTTGATTTTATCCGTTGAGTAATTAGAGTATTAGTCTTCCTTTGCGTTACAGTATATTTTCAGTTGTATTCCGTACAAGCTCGTAAGTCGGATTTTTTGCTGCAATGCACTGATTTGTGTCTTTATTATCTCTTGCTCAAAAAAAATAAAGATCATTTGCAATTTTTTGCTGGATTGTGTTTTATAGTAGTTAACATATATTGTATGCATCGTTTTCCTACCAGCTAAACATCGGTCATGATAAAAGAGCCTTCACATGTTATCAAGGGAGCCTTGAATAATCAGGTTGGGATATGGCTGAGTACGGTGGCAGTGTCTTAAGCAAAAGAAAATCTCTTGGTGGTGGTCTGCAACTATCGAGGGACAGTTTCTCGAATTATACACTATTTGATAGTAACTGATTAAAGTTATGGACGTTTTCTTCATTGTTCTGTATTAATTTACCTTGTAAATCAGTATTTAGACTTCCGGAGCCGAAAACACCTTTGTTGAAATAACTTACTTCACTGCTGGGGCATAATGTACTCTTCAGAGTTACATATAGTTCTTTTAAGTATGACACTCATTTCCATCTACGCTGTTTGAAACACTGTTTTTACGGTCAAACACAAGGAAGAGTCGTTTTTCATTGAGATAACCTGACTTTGACTTTCCAAACATCAGCGGCAGGAACTGCTCTGTCGTCAGTGAATTCATCAAATGAATAACATATTTCTCCTGGCCTCTCCACAAAAGCTCTGAATCCTGATACGTTTTTTTGTGAGGAGTTTTCTGTCATACAAGGTGGGTTTCGGTTGATATTTCTTCTAAATAACCTATTTTAAATATTGCTGTCTTTCTGTGAGAGATGTGTTCGGAATAAGGCATGTGTCATTTTGATAATAAACTGAAGACCATTTGTCTGCTGCCCTTTATATTGAACCATACATTTGCCACTCATTTTGTTGTAATGATATATCATTTTACCCTTTCTTTGTGTAGAGCGAGTTTTCGGGTACCAATCGATGAAACCACGCATCAGAAATCTTTAAGTTAACTTTTCCTTGGTAAGTTTCATTTCTTATTTATTCTTAAGTGGTTCTAAACCACCATACCTTTTCCCGTGACTTTTACCGTATATTATATGTATTGCTAACTTATACCGTGTAAGACTTGTTTTCATCAAACGATAGCGTGCATTACCACGATATGCAATTTTTTAAAATCTGTTTTGCCTGCGAATAATTTTTTTAGAGCATAGAAACTTATTTTGTAATCAACCAATGTTGAATACTGTACGGTGATTTTCTAAACATTTAATTGCTTTAGATGTAAGAGCTTTGTCATGTCATGAGTCGTAAGCTTTTTCTGAGCTACGTTTCGAGAGATACTTCTCCCACCATAAGGCTTGACGATGGGAGAAGTATCTCTAGAAACGTAGCTCAGAAAAAGCTTACGACTCATGACATGATAAAGCTCTTACATCTATGACTTCCTCTGAGTCCATAAAGTTCAAAATTTTCAAGATTATTAGGGAAACTTATGGAGAAGTTGTTCTTCAGCGCTGGCGACGTCTGGAAAGAACAAAGATCAAGATTGCTGAATTTACCAATCACTTAAGGTTCTCCTTAAGATGCCTACTTAATTGCTTGAATTGTAACACAGATAGAATTCGCTCTGTCGTGCTCAACGTGTGCTTTTGTGTAATCATTTTGAGCCATTGAGCTTGTCCGTTTGTTACTTGAAAAGAACTTTAACGTTAGATCTGTGTTGTTTAAACGTTGTGGAATTCGTATTTGTAATATTCAAATATCTTTCATTTTGATCAGGGACAGAAACATTATGTTTTGAAAAAAAATACTTTCCTTATATTTCCAAAATCTAGTGTTGTGCGATGATAAGTTTTTGTGTCACTAAAATTTCATGTATTCAAGGAATACTCTGTTATTGACGTTAATTTATTATTTTTTTATATTATATATATAAAATATTTAAAAATATATAAATATTATATATTATATATAATATATATATATTATATTATATATATAAATTATTTTATATATTATTTTTTATATCTTATTTTATATTTATTATTTTATCTTTATTATTGCAATACCTTAAGAGGATACGCAATGAAGTAATTTATATGAATACTATAAAAGCACTGTTGCCAATAGTTGACCAGTAGTTAATAGTATTTAGAAGACATAATGTTTTTGTAGTACAAAGAATAAATTAATTAAATAAAAAAAGGTTTTTGAAAGCATTTTTATTAACAATTAAAACATGTTAATATGTTGATCCTAGATAGTGGAAATATTTTTCCAAATTCTAATTTGCATTTTGGTAGTTTCAGTGTTTTTCTGTTATGTATTTATCTCATTTTATATCTTTTTATATCTTTTTGTCCCATTTTGAAAATGGTTTTGTTTATCAGAATAACTTTAGAAGTTTTTACAAGAATATTTCTCGGTTGTTTTACAAGTGTTTTGCAAAGTTTCACAAGTGTCAGATGAGGTACTGCGTTGCGTAGGAGAAATTGACGATATACGTCGTATGTGAGGAGGATCTTTGATTGCCTGTGGTCGTATTTAAACCCCTTAAAGCTAAATATCATGTTGAATAAAGAGCGAGGAATATTTTGTACAAGAAGAAATTTAAAGAAGTGAAATAAATTGATTTTGGAAACGTAAAAGAAGATAATACAAACAGTTGACATGTGTGTTCTCAATTTACTTATTGTTTTCGAACGGGCTTACAGTAGAAGCAAAAGTGGCAGTAGAAATGGTGGTGGTGGTAAAAGTAGTAATAGTAGTAGTAGTGGTGGTAGTAGTAGTAATAGTAGTAGTGGTAGTAGTAATAGTAGTAGTAGTAGTAATAGTAGTAGTAGTAATAGTAGTAGTAATAGTTGTTGTTGTAGTAGTAGTAGTAGTAGTAGTAGAGTAGTAGAAGTAATAGAAGTAATAGTAGTAATAATAATAATAATAATAATAGTAGTAGTAGTAGTAGTAGTAGTAGTAATAGTGGTAGCAGTAGTAGTAGTAGTAGTAGTAGTAATAGTAGTAGTGGTTATAGTAGTAGTAATAATAATAATAATAGTAGTAGTAGTAGTAGTAGTAGTAGTAATAGTAATAGGAGTAGAAGTAATAGAAGTAGTAGTAGTAGTAGTAGTAGTAATAGTAATAGGAGTAGAAGTAATAGAAGAAGTAGTAGTAGTAGTAGTAGTAATAGTAATAGTAGTAGTTGAAGTAGTAGTAGTAATAGTAGTAGTAGTAGTAGTAGTAGTAGTAGCAGCAGTAGTAGGAGTCGTCGTAATAGTAGTAATAGTTGTTGTTGTTGTAGTTGGAGCCGCAATAGTTGTAATTATAGCAGTAGTTGATAACAGTTATTAGGATTCTTTGCTTGGACTATGATTGCTGTCCTTCGTGTTTTTTCTTTCTATTATGTTTCTAATTGTAGGTTATGTAAGTTAAAGACACTGATTGTTTTGTTATCCGACTTCTGGATATTAAAAGGTATATTTTTTCCTCTGCTAAATTGGGTAAAAGGTTATTCTTTAGTAGGAACTGTAACATGTTTTTCCCGAACTGTATTTTTGTTATAATTTGAAAAGCTAACATTTGTCGTGTATTTCGGAGAGCAACGATAGGTCGAGAGATCTAACCAACGAAACTTAACTCTTCAAACATGACAACTGTGATGTCTATTCTGTTCTTGCCGAATGATTGGTGTTAAAATCTTTTGGCTCTTTTTGTGACACACCAGGGAACCAAATCAACTTTTCTTGATGGGTTTTCTCAAAATTGATATTAAAAAGTAGACATTTTCTTACATTAAAGAGGTAAAAGGTATTATTATACACCATTAGCAACACTGTAGTAATAGAATAGAAGTAGATGACATTGACCCTGATAGGAAGCCGAACGTCCTTTGGAATTAAGAAAACTAAGAGTGAATGATTAACGGGATCAGATCAATGATCGGACGCATTTCCGAAGAAGAACATGAAACTATCAATTTGCAAGTAATAGAAATTCCTATCACTTGTTTTGCCATTCATAATATCTTCTCACCTTTCAATGACTGATTACATAAAGATTAAAATGGTTTAAAATACTCACTTGGGACGATTTAGTGAGTGTAGGACACGAAAGAGAATTGGATCAGGTCAATGCAAATAAGCCACTAAGTCTCTCCATTTACTCAATTAAAACTACGGAAAAACATCAAAAAAACAAAAGATACTAATCTTTAGAAGATAAATTTTCTCAGCCATAAAAGCAGTATCATCATATCTTGATGCATAAAAAGCGAATTGAATGAATGCTTGATGTAAATCGTCGTTGTTAGTTAAAGCAATAGGTACCTCGTATAAAGATGATGACTTTCGGTACCTTTGTTGTTATTGTCCATTCTATTGTTCGTGGACAAAAACCAGTGACAGACTTGTTCGCAAGCTGTGTTGTGGTACAGACTATATCCAATGTGAGGTGTCAGTTGGTGTCATAGAGTATCACACAGCATTTAAAATGGATTGTTCACAAATGTTGGGTGGTTTAACCCACATTTTGGTTTCTATACTAAGAAAGTCTCAGCGCTCGTCTTTGAAGTTAGCGAAAGTGTATAAAAGGCAGCACGTCAAATATATTTAAACAGAAAAGAGTTGCAGCGACTTGATAACCTAGCACATTTTTAAAATACTGATTCAGCATTAGAATGCAACTGCTTTGTTGTGCCTTCCTTACCAGAAATCAAACGAGGATAACACAACGAGTTGACAAAAAGATGCGACTTTAATATCAGGTTTTTTGAAAAGGAAACTTACAGTCTTGCAGTAAAAAAATATATCAAGAATTTTTAATTTATTTGAACAGAGGACAAGTTACACGAGTTATACAAGGCTTGCCAATTGAAAAGAAAGCAGCATAAAATAACCTTAGAAGAGGTAGGTTTGATTATGAAGTATAAATCACGAGTTGTATCAACATTATTGTCGGTATAAAATTCTAACTACCTTCAAATTAAGGCACAAAATCAGAGTGTATTCCTTTCTGCATATGAAGTAACTAAGTTGTTTTTTATTCCAGGTATTACCTAGGCATTTGATGTAATACAGCAATTATCAGTGATTGCAGAGTAGGACTTGAATACATTGTGTGTTTGTCGATTTAATGGCCTGTAACAAGTTCATTTACAAAATCACTCCTACAAGGCAAACGGAACGGTCTGTGACAAGCATCATGTATTAATAGTTAGCTGTTTACCCAGCATCAGTTGATATGAATGGGTTTTTTTGTTCTTTAAAAAATTTTTTTTAAATAAAGATATTTTAAAGCCCCTTTTCAGCCAGTGATTTGATATTAATCAGAATTTTCGTTAATAGGTCGAGTCATACTACCTCAACATAGTTCAATGGTTTATTTCAAGATATAGATCATTCTCAATAGGTAAAACTACGTGTAATGCAGATTGCCTTAAACGAAACAATAAAATAATCCAAATCCTTTAAAACAGTTTTTTCATTATTGGAATTTTTTCTCTCTCTCATGGTCGGAATCTGTCCGTCGCACTCTGTCTGTCACACTGTCTGTCACACTCTGCCTGTCACACTCTTTATATACCTCCTGTATTCCCGGTCATCTCTTTTTTACCAAAGGACTCTACGTAATGGATTGACACTGGTTAATTCCGACCAGAGGTGCTTAAAAGAATATATTGTCGGACATAAAAAGGACTTTTATTCTCGGAATCGCATTCATTACCGTTGATACAATTAAACTATAAAGGTATATAAAAAGTACCATTTTGGTAAGATGTGGCAGCCAACTCTTTAGTAAAGCATGACTTTTTGATAAAAGCAACTTCAAGCTTTATGATGATTGTCGAAAGCGTTACAAAAAAAATCCGTCATGGATGTGCATTATGAAACGCTAAGGCATCACAACGCACAGAAAAAGTTTTCAAACTAGTATAGTATTAATTCAAAGCCGTTCCTCAGTAGAGGAGTGAGATAAAGTAGCCTTGTGAGCATTGTTACTTTTTATGGTGCAGAACTGCAATTTTGTAAATCAATTCGTTTTCTCTTAATTTTCTCTCATAGTTTTAGTATAGAAATTGTGTGATGTCCAAAAATTTTCTTACCAAATTTTAAAAACTACCGGACAATAAAACGATTTTTTATATCTCTCTATATCTATGTATATTTCATTATATGTATGAATAATGGATGACAGATACACGTCGTACCTATACGTACACATTCACTGAAGTAACTTTATACATAGATGGATACATGGATAATAAGATAGCTCGGATGGCACATAAATTAGTCCAGTTATGTGTTTTTTGTGATATAATAGTTCACTTCACATGCTATGAAGTTCAGAATACTTACTTACATTTTGTACATCTTTTGAGCAATTTGGGTAAAAAGTTTGGTCTTAAGATTACTTTATTAAAATATTCCATTGGCACCATTAGAAGTCCTCAGATTACTGATACGAGCAGATTTCAAGTTGGTGATAATGTTATTCATTATTAAGGATGTGAAAATTGAATTAGGAGCAGATAGCAGCTATCTAACACCAATAACAGTTTTGTTTAGGCAAGAGTATCTAATTATTACATGGCATTTAATCAAGATTTTTTAAAGTCGAATAACATGACATCGTTAACATGGAAGCTTAAGCATTAAGTCTTTGGTGATCGGGAGCCTGCAATTTCATAGCTTTTAACAACAATTAAGAAACTAGGGCTTTAGTGACATCTCTATACCTTTTGAACATACGTTATTGAATTGTCATCCATCAACTGTAACCACACCCTTGAAAGAACATTGGGGTTTGAAGCAGTTTAACTTTTTCCAGAAGTTTCAATATGAGCAGTTACAGTAATGAGAATGGCTGTTGTGGATAGAACAAATGGCTGGTTGATCAGAATATTGAAAAAGTACATCAATACAAACACTATTATTTGTGAGATATTGAGAAAAAAAATTTCACAATAATTTACAAAATCATTAAACGCTTAGCAAATACAACCCAAATTTTTATTGCTTGATTTGTCAATGAAAATCGCAGAGCAAAAAATTCTGACTAGGAACTTGCAAATTTATTACCATTAGTTCTTATTCACACCCTAATGCCAGGCTTACGCCATTTTGACCGTAGGCAAATTGGAGCACACCGTATTACTAAAGTTAATGTGATGAAATCGGATAGTATATTTGATTAATCACTCCATATCCCTAAGTATTGATCGATCTCTCTTTCAATTGATCTATCTATCTATCTATCTATCTATCTATCTATCTATCTATCTATCTATCTATCTATCTATCTATCCTATCTATCCATTCATCCATCCATCGATCGATCGATCTATCTATCTATCTATCTATCTATCTATCTATCTATCAATCCATCCATCCATCCATCCATCCATCGATCCATCGATCTATCTATCTATCTATCTGTTTATCTATTTATCTATCTATCTATCCATCTATCTATCTATCTATCTATCTATCTATCTATCTATCTATCTATCTATCTATTTATCCTTCCAGAATTCAGGGTTAGTCTGGAAATTGTTTGCACGAATTATCAAAACATGACACTGCTTCAAATTGTACAAAAATCTTCACAAGCTACTTGATATGATTGCCTTTAGCCAAGAATCTAACGAGTGTATTTTTCATCGATGCATCAATTGCCCTAAAGGTCAGTATTAGAACATTACTTAAATGAACAACTCTTGCATTTTTTAACGCAAAATCTTAAGCTAAGCAATTGAAAAAAATACACAAACATCGAAAAGACGATGAATTATTTGGGTTGCTTGACCTAAATTTGTGATCCAGTGTGAGATACAGTTTTATCACAGAAGCCAACTATTTTGTCCCCTTCATTCTGCACTTACTTTTTAAAGAATATTTCTCTTTTAAACAAATGACTGTGATTTTTATCTAGGAGTCGAAATATGACATTGGGTTTATATAACATGTTATAACAGAAATGAATTTTGCATGGCAAAGCATATTTAATAATAGATAATGATAACTTTTTTTCTCTGATGGGTGTACAGCACAATAGAAAAAATATTTTCATATTTGCTGTCACGAAAGTTATTTTTTGTCGTGGTTCTTCTTACCTACATATCGTTCCAAGTCACTTTACGATAGTATGTGGCGTGGTAGTGTGTGTGTGGGGGGGGGGGGAGAGAGAAACCCTGGCTGCTAAGGCAAACTATTGACTCCCTTCTTCTGACCAAATTTTGACAACGGTACAATTTGATAAATTTTGAAAAAACAACTTTCTGGCATACATGTGCCATACATATTTTCTTTTTCTTCGTCGGTCACATTGAAACTGGAGGAGGTTCTGTTCAAGGAAAATTTGATTGCGCACCAGTCAATTACCCGGGGCCGGAAGTTTCCATCACTTTGAGAAATTGTCAGATCACCTTGGTGGTACCAAAAATGTATCTGAGGGCAGAATCCACGAAGTCGAATTTGATTTTTGTTTGGGATGGGGCGTACAAATGCAGGTCTTAAGTGCAGACGTCTGGTGTTGTTATTTGTCGATCTGATCATGACTTCTGGGTTGATCTTGTAGATCAGGTGGACGAGGCACTTGAAAATTTCAAAATCAAATTTATGCATCCTCTTTTGACATCAAGAAGTTACATTTGGACGCTACAAGATAACTTGTGGTTTTTTTCACCTTATTTACCTTACAGCGTCGAGTTCATATCTCGAACTAAATAAATATTAGCTTTATTATTGACTCACTATAACGAGCGACATGACATCAATATCAAATTTCACGGTAGTATTAAACTAGTATTAAACTAAGTTGCTAAATTAAACTTAATTATATATTTTTTTGTCAAAGTCTTGAATGACATTAAATTATACCATTGCAGAGGAGCAATGTTTTGCCGTACCGTAATGTTTTGTCGTGCCGTAATGTTTTGCCGTGCCGTAATGTTTTGCCGTGCCGTAATGTTTTGTCGTACCGTAATGTTTTGTCGTGCCGTAATGTTTTGCCGTACCGTAATGTTTTGGCGTACCGTAATGTTTTGCCGTGCCGTACTAGGTTTGTGCGATCTGCATTTGTATTTTCCTTGAAATATATTCTAAAAATTCAATTGGATGCTATCTGTACCATTAAAGTTTCAAAGTAAAATCCAAAAGTGAAATTTGTGACATCATTATCACTTGAATTTTTTGACGGTATACCCAAATGCAGAGTTGCAGTGCTAAGCATTGTTTTTTAGCTTTCAAAATTAAATTTTGGGTTGATTTCCAGATTTTCTGAGTATTTTCCCAACAATTTTCAAAAATTGGCTTGCTAGTAGCTCTTTAAACTACTCAAGATAATGATGTCAAATTTGGACGTCACAACAAATTAGCACTATCTAATATTGTGGTTGTCATGGTCTGCTGATTTGACCCGATTATATTTCTTCTCTTGCCGGATTTTCTTTCAAATGGTATTTCCGTTCGGACTACTTCAAGCAAATGGTGCGACGGTAAGCAGTGTAATGCCGACCTTCCAGTACTCTGCTTCTCAATTTTGAAAAAAGTATGCACGCCTGCCTGTATCCATGTAATGTTATGATGCATTTGTAAACATTTTCATATATACTATTGCGTACTATATCATATTTTTTTTCTCAATGAATACAAGGTGTTTTATATTTACATATGTATGTATATATATATATATATATATATATATATACATACAGTATACACACATATAAAAATAGATAGATAGATAGATAGATAGTAAAGAGAGTCTTAAAGTTTGTTTTCAGGCAGTTAGTAGCACCCACACCGTGATATGAAATAAGTTTCTTTAGTCGATTTAATAAGGATTCATTTTTCGGCCAGAGAGAAGTAATCGAAGGTCAAGTAAACCTTTCTTAATCAAATTTATTGCAGTGGTATTTTAAAGAATTTAGTAGCGTTTTGATCAGTACGTCTATCAACGGGAAGCGTGAATTGAATACATAACGTATAAAGAAATTTCAAAAAGCGGCTCCAAATTGTTTTGCAACATAAACTTTTGAAGTTTTCTAACATTTTGTACCATTGACAGAGGGCTTGAAAGTCGACATAGCAAAGTTACTGCTCAAAATTTGAAAATAGCAATTTTCAATCTATCCTATGAAGACTTGAATAGTACCACCATATCCATAACAAGATGCCCTTTACCCTGTAATTAAAGATTTACCTTATTCAATTTCATGAATATGTTAATCAGATGGGGTCGCATGTAAACTGAGGTACCAATTGCTTGAATGGGCCAAGTCACATTCGGTGTTGGAGGTCAGATTTGTGTGTGAAAAATACATATTTGTTTTTGCTGCTGGATATTGTTTGCCTGTTTAAAAGTGCAAGTTTACACTTGGGCAGACAAAAGAACTTGTGACATTATGTCCGATTGTTCTATTTCTGTCGTGACAAAGCGACATTGAGAAGCCAGTCTTTCCTCTGAACCTTTACTACACGAATCGGTGTATTTACTTGCGTATTGTTATAATATTTTTCCGTTATCACCCGTGTAATGCTTTAAATTGTGAATTAACGATATTCACGTTAAGTGTTGTGATGCCTTTGCAGATGTTGAAGTAACCGTGGCATTTGGGGTGTGCAAACATCCTTTTCTTGTTGTTCTTCTTGCTTTAACTTCCCCGATGATAAAAACAGAAGTAACTTGTTTTGAAATACTCGTATTTAGTCAGTGAGTGCAGCAGTACCAAGCATCAGCAGTATTCAGGCCATGATTACACAGTAAGAACATAAACGACTTGAAAACCTAGTCTTCCGGACTTGACACTACTTGACACTACTAGTCAATAGAGAGAAGTTTTAACATTGCTCCAGAAATTGCAAATTGTTTCGGAGTTTTTAATTCGTCGGTTGTAATAGACTAACCATTGGAAGTCAGCAGGATGTAAAAAAATGTGTAATTTTTGCAGTATGTTTAAAGAATAAAAGTGAATAATATATCATATATTTTATAAATAACATTTAGTGTTTATATTTTATGGTGTGTACGAAAATGTCCCTGCAATTTTCTTTCATCGTATTTGTTGTCTTCCTTAGTACCACGGCGAAAATGACTCGGCTGTGCCTTATCGTACTTGGATTAACATTTGCAGTACCACTAAGCTGTGTAGCCTGGTCAAAACCACTGGTTAACTGTAGTGATCCTAACATTGCAAGTTTACCACCTTATCTCAAAACCTGGCTGAATTGCCCAGCACACAAACGATTCATGAAGCTACGCTACTTGAAAAATAAAAATATAACGTGCAATGATGGATCTTCAGCAGGGTAAGACCATAAATTTCATTCCGTCTGCCATCTCTATTCATGTTATTTAATGGAGTAGTTATTTTGTTATATAAATGTATCTTCAACATATTTGCGTAAATGTTGCTTTTGATATTTTTGGTGCTTTGTGTATGTACTTAGCTGCTGCTTTTAAAACCATCCCCGGGCGGAGCAAGTTCTAAAAAAAATTCTCCAAATCGACGACGAACCAGATTCAAAATCACAGGAACAACGAGGTTGATTTCTTCCATGGCACGAAAGAACAGCTTGAAACGAAGCCTATTCGTTACCAACCAGTCAGGAAAACCTGACTAGTCAGCATCCAGGCGTCACCACGAGGAGGTTGCCTTCTTGAACGCCCTGGTGCTTTGTAATCGAAGATTGTAATATTGGGAATACATGGACAACCGATGTTTTTACACACCAACAAAACCCCTGCACGATTTTGTACAGCAGCGTTGCTCTCTGTTACGATAAATTTGAAAACGTCTCCTCGAGATTTTATCAAATATGATATAACCCTTTTGATATAGTTCGCTTCAATCAATGTTGATGAACATCCAAAGTCTACGCCCAGGCACTTACTAATATCAGATTTATATTGTTGTTTGATTTTTTTTGATTTTTTTCTTTTTCATTTGTTTTTCTTTTTTTCTTTTTCATTTGTTTTTCTTTTTTTCTTTTTCATTTGTTTTTCTTTTTTTCTTTTTCATTTGTTTTTCTTTTTTTCTTTTTCATTTGTTTTTCTTTTTTTCTTTTTCATTTGTTTTTCTTTTTTTCTTTTTCATTTGTTTTTCTTTTTTTCTTTTTCATTTGTTTTTCTTTTTTTCTTTTACATTTGTTTTTCTTTTTCATTTGTTTTTCTTTTTTATTTGTTTTTCTTTTTTTTCTTTTTCATTTGTTTTTCTTTTTTTCTTTTCATTTGTTTTTCTTTTTTTCTTTTTCAAGGTTTTACATCAGACGCCAGCCAACAAGCAGACGATGGTTGGTTTTTTTAGAAGGTAATGTTCAATAATACTCTAGTTGTTAACTGGTACGAAGAGGAAGAACCATATTTATCTTATCCTCGTGTATTAATATAAGATCTCCTTCAGGATTCGAATAACAGTGCTGATCTCAACACATCTTAGCACTGCATTTCCTCAAAACGTTTTTATACACCTTTAACCATACTAACAGTCCTTTCAAAAACCCCCGATCGTCCACAAAGCACGTTTAACATTATAACTATAGGCAATTCTTCTTGCAGCAAGGTATCCTTCGTCTCAAAATAGTTCAGATATCGGTTGAAGTGTAGCCTTTATTGTGTTACCAGAGACAATCAAAATCCGATTGTTTTCTTAACATACTGTTTACTGTGATGTACCAAGAACCGAGTTCTTAACTCTGTCGAACTACTTTCACATTGCAATGATGTAATTGTTTGTTCCAATATACAATCATCGGATTCCTTAAACGATTGTGTTTTGGAAGAATGATAGAATATTGAGAACTTCCTTTCAAATCAGGGTGTTTAAGTCCTCCCTTGCAGATCAAAAGTCATCTTGGTCAATAACTTCCAGCCTTTTTTGTTTACTATGGCTGGCACAAGGTTACCTAGACCTACACTACTGACATAGGGAATACGGATCCTACTATTTACTGTTAAATTTGAAGCATATAAAGTTAGACTGACATTGAAAAGTTCTGCGAATTGAACGCAAACATTGGAAACATTTAGCAAACTTCATTATAAGTTTCTAAAATTCTCAATTTTCAATGTTTTACATTCTTTAGGCTTGTGATTGCTATTATAAAACAAGCGTTCGTCTTCTACTCTGAGAAACAATGCAGAAGTCATTCCTCCATGAGCTTGGTACTTTGATCTCTCGTGTTTTCCTCACTACAATGCTGTTCTCCTGCTAGTGATCCTCCTAAAATGAACACATTCCCCTCCCACATCTTCAGTTCTTTCCCCAATGCCTAGTTCATAGACGTTCCAGTCCACAAGACTCTTGACAAAGCCAATCATATTTAACTTCAATGACTCCTGAATTTTCAACCTCGGACGGCAAAAACAACAGAATACAAATTGGTTTTCACCAAAAAAACCCTGAGGCTGCCAACGCGTGTCGATTTGGTCTTACAAGGTTCGAAGTCTACCATCATCTTTCTTGTTATAGACAGGCGACAAAGAGATAATTTAAAATTACTCATAATTGTAATAATTATAATATTTTAATTATAATTTGTAATTATTTATAATTATTTATAATTTATTTTTAATCACGCTAGGTCGTGCATACTTTCTCTTCAAAAATTCAAGGAGAGCTTTAAAATCGGTGGCTGTTATTGGCAATTCAGCAGTTATATTTCATATCGGACCGTCCACGAAACTAACCATTGTTTAATTTTATCGATACTTGCTTATCCATCTTCTTAATTTATAATGCTGTCAAAAGCACCCCAGAAGTTTTGCCACTCAAGACACTTTTCTACTAAATTTCAATTCCAATTTGGGCAACTTGGCCTTGATTCTTCTGGGATAATTTTCTCAATCTCTTGGTGCAATTAACGCTCTCCGTTGATTCCGATCTTCGAGCAAACCCTATCTATTGATTTCTTCGTTTTTACGTCACTTCGATATGTACTTGGGAAACTGCTGTTTTCTTTAATGTTGTTAGCTTCTTGGGCTTCTCGCTCGCACTCAATTTGATCGCCTTCTTACCTTACCTTACCATTCCTTGAAACATTTGACCCTTCAGTTCTTGTGTTGATTTTTTATGTTCTGCTAAATTTAGAGAACATTTGTTTCATTATTCGTTCGTCAACTTTGCAGTTTTCTGTTCCAACAAATTGTTTATTTTGTTTACGAGGTTCTTCTTCATTTCTTCATAATTTCGCATCTTGTTTTTCTTTTTCCTTCGATTTGACCAGCTCCATTTTGCACTGGAATATATTCGATCCCGATGGGCCAATTTATGTAGAAGAATTCCTTTCCAGCATACTCCCGGTTTTTATAATGCAGAGCAAGGCTCGATGGAGAATAAATTCCTCATTTTTATAAGCAGATCCTAATAATTTGAATTCAATACAGAGGTGCTTTCTGTGACTCCAGTCCTCGAACTCCATGGAAACCTGTTCATGGATTTCGTACGTAACATACATAGCCCATATAAGGACATTTACCAACTATTTTGGGGTTCATCAAATAAATTTCAATCGATCATACAAGTGTGTCATTCCAATCGAGTTCATGTAAACTGTTATCTATACATTATAACAAGCAATATTAGTTTTTATACGGACATAAGTATTCTAGTCTAGCTTGCAAGGTACAAATGTAACCTGAAACAATTTTTGTACCGGGAAACACGATATTACACTGACAGAAAATACACACGCAGTCGTAATAACTAACATGCAAACCATGCAGTGTGGACGTCCCAAACAAATACCTGGCAATTTCATCCGATAATTGACCCCTACCCTACTGCATACAGCACCCTTACTATTTTAAAACTAATTTTCAAGTTTCGGATATATATTTTATTTTTGATTCACTGCAGACACAATAGCAATGCTGCCTTGGGTTGCTTTCATTTTGAAACAAATATTTGGAAAAAATATTCATGGATCCACTTATTATTTATAGTAGCCATTCAACGTGTTTGTTAGCGTAATTCTGCACTGAGTGTGATTATGGGTAAAGAGAATGTACATCTATTCTTTTTAACCACTAGCTGTATGTAATCATAAAGATAAAATCTTCAAAAGCAATATGCTCAATATGCTTACGATTTTTACGAATAATTAACTAAAGAAGACGAATAATTAACTAAAGAAGACGAATAGTTAACTAAAGAAGCAATGTAAGAGTAAACGTCATTTTTTGTTTAGAACTTCTAATTCTTAGGAAAGCTTTGAAATGACCGGGGAAAAAAGAGGGGGAAAAAGCAGTGTAACCGATTACCTGACAGTAAGTATTTAGGATATTTTTCGTGTTTTTATTTCTTATGAAAACCTGAATAATTTTGCGATTTTGTTTAGGTGGTTGGTATTGCCACAGCGAGAAGGACTGTATGAAGCGAATGCATTTATCAAAGACATATTCAGTGATGTCATCGCGTAAATGGCCGCAGAAATCGTTAGGTATGTCATTTTTTTTTTGTAAATTCATTTTGTGGAGAAAATCAACTGCCAAGAAACTTTTTTGTAATGAAGAATTGCCCTTCAAGATAAGAAGTTAGAAACAAGCCTGATTCCGAACTAGATTTCAGGATTACCCATTATCAAAATATCCTTTACGATAAAAAACATATTTAGAGGAAACGAAAAAACATTTGAAAATTTAAATATAAAAAAAGGGTGTTATGGTAAAGCATTGAAATGCTATTAGATTACAGGAGTGTAATTTAACTGTGGTATGTGTTGTCCAAACACATACACATACACATACACATACACACAGATATATATGTGTTTGTGTGTGAAAAAATTCAAATTCGCGTGGATTCAGACTATAGGTAGAGTGCTCAATACACCATCAATAGTGGGTAGAGCGTAATAGTTTGTGTGTGTGTATGTATACTGTATGTATATATAAAACACATTGTATTCATTAAAAACTGATCATACAATACGCTTCAACTTGGATCAGATTATGTTCATAGGCTCATCAATCAGCAAACTCACCCGTCAATACTTCAATGGGAGAGCGTGTTTACAATATAAAGAACACACAGCTCTTCACTTTACCCAGATTCGCCAACTAAATGAATATTTTTGGGCCATTTTAGCCTTTCCTTCGCTATTTCTTTCGGATAACACAAAACCTCGAATTTCTTTAAGTTTTTAACAATCATTAACTGAGAACTAATATAGTAATGGGATTCTTTGTCTACTTGGATACTTTTTCTTTTTATTGTTATTTTCACAATAATATCGCATACTTTTCTGAGCTGGAGGTTCAGCATTCATTCATAGCACTTTTTTCCCATTTCTTTGGTTAACGAACACGCATCACTCATTTCATATATTTTCTTGTTATTTGCACGATACCTCCATGTAGGTTTCCAAACTTTTCCTAACTGTTTATGATGAAAAGAGTAATGAATTTTCTTCTTTCTGTTTTATTCCCAAAGTAGAAAGTTATATGCGAGAACTGATTCAACTAGCACGTCATACAGTTGTAGACGTATGTTTTTGTGGATTTTTGTATTTCTAATACATACTTAGTTAATTTTATTGAATGCGGCAGTAGCTATTGAGTTTTGCCTTCTAATGGCTTCAGTATCTCCTGACAAACGTCCCTACTTTTTCCCTCCTCTCCTTTTCTCACTTAATTTATGGCCTCTACCAACTACTGTGTGTTCTGTTTTAGTAGGATTTACTTTTAAATTTCCTTTTTTTTAGAACTTGTTCAACATTTTGTGCTACTAAATCACATCTATATTTATTTTCCTAGACATAAGCCGTATCGCCTTGGTAAATATTTCAATTGTCTAGGTAAAGATGAACATTTGAAGTGAACAGTTTTCTTCATTCTTTCTCTTGAAGAACATTGAAAAAGGTTCCGTTTATTCCCCCCCCCCTCCTGCTTCCATCCTGTGGAGAACCGGCATCATTCCAGTCATTTATTTCATCTTTGATAGCGATTTGGGTGTCACTTAACAGTATCCAGCACTTTCGAATTTCGTCGTCGCCATCAAGAAATTTTCAAGCTTCTTTCAAAGTCCAAATTTATTCATCGTGTTGAATGTTAACAACATGCCTATACCCGTTTTGTGTATTTTTATGCCTTCATATTTTTTAAATTTGGTACAAAGCCTTCTGTGCGCCCACACTATATCAGTTATTTTCCTCCCCTGTTTATACACACTTTTTAATTGTGATTAATAATTGTGTACCTTCCTTTGAGTTTGTGGAGTGTTGCACTGGAAAACATTTTTGTCGGTGTTGTCAGTAAAGTCAGGCGACTTCGGCTTTCAACGGGAACTTTAATTTTCCCTGGTTTTGGTATGTATTTTGGAAGTGATTTACTTACCTCGGAAGATTCGGACCCTTTGACAATATTGTAAAGAACCATCGCGTTTGGGTTTTAATTTAATACTCACACCCTACTGCGTCATACGTACTTAAAATCTGTGGTACGTTGTTGAGAAAACAAGCAAAAAAGCTAGTGTTAGCCGCATTGTGTCTTACGCACACAGAATTTACACCACCTCTTAATGTCGAGGTAGATATACTCCAACCTTTAAAAATGGTATTGTAACCTTTGCCCTTTCGCTCCATTCCTATTTTGTTGCAGAATTGGCTTATTTGGAAATGCGTGTGTGTACCTTGCTTATCTTACTGTTTTTTCCTCTTGTCACCAATAAAAGTGCGTGTCACATCTTGCTTTCAAAATAGCACCAGGTGGCGCGCAACTTGGGATGATAGGTTATCTTCTGGATCGGAGAAGTGATAGTTAAAAGTGCGTTATTGATGGGTTTCAGTTTTTGCAAGTGGTTTTCTTATATGTCTACTTTGGCATAAGTGAGAGTGGGTAAGAGCAGTTGTCTAACCCTACAGTCATTAACGGAATATCAGAAAGCTTATCACCTCTTTAGATATTATTGATTGTAAACCCTCAACCCACATTTGTCTCTGGTTCTGTAGACACTCGTTTTACTTCATTAATGCCGATTCTTGATCTCTTTAAACTGCATCATTTTTTTCTGGCTTAGATAAACAGTGGGAAATTTCAAAGTGTATTGGTACACACAGCTGACTTCAATAGCGCGTATATGACGAAAGGCAGCCCAAAAAACCTTACTGAAAATTATAAAAGCATATTCAATAACAATTGATAGTTGACTGACTCGAATCCATCATTAAAAAAGTTATTTAAATGCAACTTGATTGAGAATAAAATGTTCCCAGGGTTTACTAAACCAACCAACGTTATTGCTAAAAGATGTGATAAGAATTTAAAAAATTCAAACGTTTTTGATGCAGGTTGTGGTCACTGATTTCCAGAAATTTCAAGATCAAGCAAAAATAAGCATCCAAAGACCTATTCTTTATCCAAATTTGTAACCTGGGTAGTAATGGTCTCCAGTTTCGTAGTTAAAAAAAGTTAATTGTCAATGTTTTTAGTACAAAATAGTGAAAAGTGATCTGTGATTTATGTACAATCGTTGACAAATTGTTCAAGATTCCATGCCAGTTTTTCCTTTATTTGCAACCTACCCAGAAGACACTCTACACAGTGACACATATGTTATTACACATTTTATTATGATTTACATACCGTTGAATTATAATCATACTACTTTACAAGAACTGCTGATTTACTGCGATGCAAATATTGATTTTGTTCTGAGTGATATTTGGATAATCTAGAGGGCCGCACAATGGGAGTAGAGATGGATCCCACTTGTCGAACCGTAGAATAACAAACTTTTGAAGAAGACGATTAGCCATGATGAACCCCTGAGAACAGAAAAAAAAAGATCGTTATTAACCATAAACCCATAAAAAGCGGGAGCATGTACGGTCGAGAACCTTTTTGACCGTGTACTAATCGAAGCCATTTTAGTGTATAGTTTTATACACGGAACACGTAAGAGGCCTTTTATTGTCTCCGATCTCTGCTTACAGAAATTATTTGCTGGATTGTTGAGAGATTTTTGAGGGAAGAAATGTACTTTTCCTTATCGTATTTTCAAAAGCTGTGGATCTTTGCCGTGGCACCGTTTGAGAATGCAATTAAAACAAACGGGGGGAGATTTAAATTAACAATTATTAACATTGACACCTCCCCCCCCACATATATATATACCAGGTAGACTTCTCCGTAATGTTTTGGACGCTTAGTATCGTAATTTGTAGTCTGGTGGTTGCAGTCAAATTTATCGCTTACTTTAAAGCACAGGAATTTGGATACTCACTCACAGCTTTTTTTTTGAGAGCCACAGTGTAGGTGGAGAAAAATATTCCATATAGTACATGTAACTAGATGTAAAAATAAAGGCATTAATGCCATGACACGGTGGTCATGATTACAGATTCTTCAGGGTTTAAAATTCAAGCTGGTGTCAATGAAAATAGAAAATAATGCCTTGAGAAGATTTATCGGTGTGATTTTACCTGAAGAGCTGTGACTGAATATTTTTTTTTAAGAAAAAGACTGCGTGTCACGCCAGAACGGTTGATGACGACTTCACTTCTATCGTGTGCTATTAAAGACATAAGAAAATTATTTTATAGTCAATAAAATATTTGTAAAGCAATCCTGTTTAGGAACGCAGGTGTGCAGTTATATTTTATTAAAATAATATAATATAAAAAAAGTTTTATATAATTTTATACAAGATGAAATAAAATTTCAAAAAATAATAACTTCTATGATAAGGGCTTGACAGAAACAGCTCAACATTTTAAAGTCCATAGTTGATTCATTATTATTTATTTTATGTTGAATAGTTTAACAGGATGGTTTTGAAAAGGTAACTAGACTTCCTTTTGGATAGGCCTACATTAAAGAAGGTGAACACATTACGTTTTTAAAGATACTTGTAATTTCCTTGTGAGTGTAAGGGTTAATTCGAATTAATTACTTCTTTCAAATGTATTTATTTACTAAAATATCATGATAATTTTGTACGTTACGAAAAAATAGCTCAACCAGACCACAGATAGAAAATAGCAGTGGTTAACGGTTAAGGGGTAAACAGATTGAATGAAAAATTGCACGTTTAAGGATAGGCGGCAAGGAATAAGCCTATAGATTTGACACAAAGTTTATTTACAGGTGATTCTTAATGTCTGCCAAATTTTTGTATTGGCGTCGTTAGTTTAGCAGCTTAAATTGCGGTAGGCGCAGAGCTTTTTGTGAAAACCACCTCGTGATCACTTGAAGAGGTGTCATTATCATTAGTTGTAAGTGATATTTCGAGTTGCAGACAGCGGTCATTCGTGAACTCAGATTACACAATTAGGTGTATTGAGATGTCACTCACCAGCCGTGTCTGAAGTTCTCAGGTTGTAGACTAACCTGAAAAAAGAAGAGGAAAAAACGAGGAGTAAAAATGGCTGCTTACTGCAAACGTAGTTCTGGTATCAATTTTGAATACTTAGTAAATAAATATCCAAATACTTCACAACTGACAATTATGATTATTAAACCGTAATATGAAGTGAAATGTTAGGTAATAGTAATTACCTCTACCCCATTATTCCATGGCTTGTCCCACTCAGACCACCTAGCCACTCTGTAAACTGTTGATCACCATGCTATACAACAAGAGTCTAAAACTTGGGTAATAATCCCTACCTTCTCTTCCTCCCCATGGGTCGTTCCCGTTTTCCCTGTGTTGTTGATGAGGCTACGGAATTTTTGAAATAGTCACTTTTTCCCCTTGGAAAAAGAAAATAAACTGAGTGAGGAAATAGCTCGTAAAATGTAATACGTATGCAGACAGAGAGAGAGAGAGAGAGAGAGAGAGAGAGAGAGAGAGAGAGAGAGAGAGA
>RDPX01000286.1:563693-597572 GCA_003991215.1 Morbakka virulenta | reverse complement strand
GGAGAGAGAGAGAGAGAGAGAGAGAGAGAGAGAGAGAGAGAGAGAGAGAGAGAGAGAGAGAGAGAGAGAGAGAAAAGAATAGTTGCTGTAAACGTATTAGCAGAATATCACCGGTATATGTTTCCATAACGGCGTATCGTCAGGTTCACAAAATCGGACATAAAATAAGGTTGTAGGTAAAACTCTATAATTTTTCATTTCAATGTTATTGGGAATTTTATTAAAGTTAGTTACAGGCTGATTGTAGGCTTAATTTGTCATCACTATACTCGTTTCAGTCGTTTATTTTCGGTAGAAAGATTTTTGGAAGAATTGTACACACAGTCTAAAGATTTCTTGACTGTAGAAAAGACATAAATGGAAGTAGGGTTGCAGCTGATGTAAGATCGTGTTCGTGTGACATTCACTGGTTTAAACAGAGCTAGCGGTATACTACCTTTTAAGACCCATTCGACATAGGATGGCATACGCTCGGCCAAAGACCATTGATAATGATCACAAATGACATCATTACAAAAACGCTTAAGATAGTACTGCATTACTATGGAACACCAAAGATATTTGTAAATGCGAGCTACATCAATCCCACTTGTGATGATACTGAAACTAAACTTCATTTAAAATTTCCCTGAAAAACTGTTAATATTTGATCAATGTATCTTGGAAGGTGTTTTTGACGAAAAATGTTGGTCAATTTAATGTACCCCCCCCCTCCCCACTAAAAAGCACAAACAGAATTGGTTCCCTGTCTATTTTGATACAGGTCGAACTAGTAACTACTTCGAAACAAAATGATAGTAAACTGCTGGTATTAGTTTAGAAAAAGCGTTGAAATTTGACTAGGATTAAATTCTGGTGTTTTGGGTACTACTGTATCCCCTCACCAGAATTGTAAAAGTACAATTGACATCATGGGTCTTTCAAGTGACCCCAGCTGTGCGCTTTGTTTCATCGATTTACGCCACAAGTCTAAATTATTCAATGGCAGCACCCCCTGCGACGAAAAAGGTTAAATCGGGTACTCATAATAAGCCAAGCCAAAATATGAGAAATAGTTATATGAAAAAGATGTACAACTGGATTAAGAGGTTTTAGTGAAACAGGCCACAGTTCTATTAACAAATATTACAACACTTGTTGGGTGTTGCAGTACGATTAGTCTTAATCATCGAAAGATTTGAAATGGCATAAAAATAGCGTTGTCATTTCAAAGTACCGCGCTTATTTTGCAGGGACATTTTTTGAGCACAAAAGCTGGGAAGAGCTATTTAAAGTTTCTTGTTGACCACTGCAAAATCCATCGATTAGTATAATCAAGTGAAGTGAAATGAGTTCATATTGCATGTCACACCGCACACCACAATTGAGGGTCATATAAGGTACTTAGTTATGAGTAGGTTTTTTTTTTACGGTGCGGCATTAGGACACATAGGTTATGAAAGCAATAGTAAAAGCCATGATTTCATGCTGTAAAAAGCAAATAATTTCAACTCAGTTTGAAGTTAGTGTGATCGAGATTCGAGAACTGAAAAACGTGGAACCGATAAACGGTAATTAATAAAGACAAAAATTTTCTTTCGACCACAAATTACATTTAAATGGAGAGATTTCGCTAGACAAATTTGGGGAGCGCATCTTTAATTGATGACTTGTTTTTAATGGTTTAGTTCAAAGTTGATTAGAAAATTGTTCAAAAAATGAAACATCTTTATAGAACGTCAATGGATATAGTTTTGTTCATATCGAGAGACATTTTCAAAAATTATTTGTTTGGTAAAAACATTGTGCAATTTTGTACACTTGACATATAATCAAGCCAACAATGTTATTTTATTAACTTTGCAATATATTTCAAAGTTAATACTTCATCTTCAGGCTACAAGGTATTTATTTACAGATTTATCCCTCAAATATTACAAACTTTGAACATATAGGTAGATAGGTAGATGGATAGATAGATAGATCGATGGATGGTTGGATGGATGGATGGATGGATGGATAGATGGATAGATAGATAGATCGATGGATAGATAGATAAATAGATAGATAGATAGATAGATCGATGGATGGATAGATAGATGGATAGATAGATAGATAGATGGATGGATAGATAGATAGATAGATAGATAGATAGATAGATAGATAGATAGATAGATAGATAGATAGATAGATAGATAGATAGATAGATGAAAGGTTAGATGACATACGTTGGACATCATTTTACTATCTGTTTTCACAAATAAATCCCACCAAAACCCGGAACTTAGCAGGAAATTAAAATTAAAGCTGCAGGCAGTTTTTTGTTTTTGTAAAAAATGCGCGTAGTTAAGTGAAAGTGGGAAGACAATACAATTTGTTAGATGCCAAATGGATATAATACCCTAGCATATACAGTTCAAAAATGATATTTTACCTTATTCATATTGATTATTTATTATCTATTATTCCTGTTAATGTATTTGGTTAAAATAACAGTTTCTTACCCATTTATTTTTTGTGCATTAGTCAGAATAATATTTCTTTTTTTGTGATTAAATAATTAAAATTGTTTTTTAGTTTGTAAATATATTGGTATATTGCAATATAAACCTTGATTTTAATACTTTTGATACCTGAGAGCTTGTTCTGTATGAGGACTCAAACGACTGAAATGCGTTTTTTCTTTATTTTGGTGTACTTGCCTGCGTGAAAATTCAAGAGCCAAAAATCTAATGGTTTAATGTAAGATATATAAGGTTGAAAGGTACGATACATTTTTATTGTATGTATTGATTATTACCGAAAATGAAAACGAAAATGCATACAAAAGCCCCAAATATTTCTGAGATATTTCTAATAAATTAATGTAACATAATTTGACTGGCTCCAATGTTAAAAATGCTGCAATTTCCAATCATTGAAATTTAATTACAAAAATTAACTTTAGCAAGAAGTTATCAAGTCAAAAGTGAACTGCAATGTGGTAAAAACAAAGAAATATATTTCGAACTACTCCTTCATTATCAAGGGACATTAAACCAGCCCTCAACACCAAGGATGAATTCAGGAGCAGGCAGCTACTTATCAAAATATAATGACAGTAATTTAGGATATTCATCCATTGTTACCATTTGTTAATGGTCTTGGGAATTTATATTATTTATTAAATTTAGAAAATTTGTTATGGAATCCGCTAATTACTTTGGCATATACAAGGATTTTATTATGTCCTCCCTTTTACTCTTTATTCTTTTGTTTATGTACTCCCATAGGAGTTTTTCACTTGTAAATTAAATATAAATTTTGAACATTTTGCTTGATGCTTTTGTACAGTAGACTGATGATAAACGAGTAGTTCAAAATATATTTCTATGTTTTTACCACATTGAAGTTCACTTTTGACTTGATAATTTATCAACGCAATGTTTCTACCAAGACGTTACCTTATTTTTTAGTTTTCATTACTGACACTGCATTGGTAGTTAATACAGCCAAGGTATGCGGTATTAACAGAGTAATATATTTGTATTTTTTCATGTTCCCAGAAGCAGAGAATATTTAGTTATAATTGTCTTAACTGACAGAAGATAATAATAAATACCAATGTCAATAGCGATTGAAAATATCAGATAACTTTTAAATTATTTGAAATTTCATATGCGAAAACATAACGCAAAAACTGTAAAAATAATTTGAATAGTTATTTGAAAAAAGCATGACAACTTATTGTTACTTGAACTTGAATTCATTTGAATTTTTTACTTAAATTTATCTAAAATTAATTAGTTATGTGAACAGTTATATAAATGGTTTATGAAATAATAATAATAATAATAATAACAATATAATAATGATATAATAATAATAATAATAATAATAATATAATAATAAAAATATAATAATAATATAATAATAATAATATAATAATAAAAATATAATAATAATAATAATATAATAATAATATAATAATAATAAAAATATAATAATAATAATATAATAATAATAATATAATAATAATATAATAATAATAATATAATAATAATATAATAATAATATAATAATAATGATATAATATAAATATCTTATAATCTCATACATTATTTTGTATATAATATATATAATATAAAATAATAATGAAATAAAATGATCAGAGAAACCCGCAAAAGAGAAACTGGAAAAATAGCACGGATAATTGTGAACTGAAATTAGTGTGTAATTATTGACTTGCTAAGGGAAAGCTTCTTTCTGATGCCGATTTCTATGGTTCAGCTGGAGATCATTTTTGCCTCTCAAATTTCGTGTGAGTTGTTTACGCTATGTTTTTTTTTTGTGGCTATCGATCCATTCATTTTTTCATGGCGGTGCCACAGTCTCAAAAACAAAGCTATACAAAAGTAAATGGGAAGGTTTAATTACTGCATAAAAATGCCATTAAAGCGTATATCCAGCTGTTTTTATCGAGAATCGGCTAAAAGAGAGGGGTGGGAAGCATCACTTGTGGTTTCTCACTGTTTAGAGTCTTGGATTGTTACCAGGGGAACTGAAAGAAAAGATATATTTGTTGTTATCCAATATGGCAGTCAGTCTGGAAACTCTTGGGGTTCTCGTTAAACGTAGGAAGGCCTTTATTCTTTCTGGCTCCAGCAGAATCTTTCTGACTCCAGCAGAATCTTTCTGACTCGTAGAAATCTGCCTTTTAGTTGGTCACGCTGCAGTCATTGACCAAATATGTTATGGTGTTCTCCTATATTTAAGGTGGGGATTACGTGACTTTATAAAATTCGCCTTGTTTACCATCCATGATCATGAATTCAGCCACAACGTTTTGGTGTAAGCCAGAGTGAGCAATTTGTCAATTTAGAATTCTTACATTAACCACTCATGTCTTCTTTAATTAAGAATAATAGAAGGTATAAAGCTACTGCGTGTATAGAGCTAGGATATGAGTTTATCTAAGATTTAAAAACATCGAGTCATATGATTTAGGATAGTTCCCAGAAGCCAGAGAGCTACATAGTCCAACCATCTGAGAAAATTTTTTTATCTAACGTGAAGAAACAAATGCGTAAGAATGATGCAGAGAGAAACGAATCACACGAGATGGAAAAAATTGAACTGGTACTTGTGAGGGAAGCACATCGGAACAATTTCAAGAATAGAACATACGACAAGCCACATGTCGTCAATGTGACAGAGGTTGAAAAATGTCAGTAAAGTTTAGACCTATAAAGTTGCATACACATCTCTTGAATCCGATTGAAAACATAAACATGAGATGAGCACATGCCCAGATGTGACAACAGTGCTTAGTGCAAGGGGAGATGGTAGATTTGTAGAGATGGAAAATGGCCTCAGGCATAAAGTACTCTAAAGTAAAAGACCAACTTTTGGAGAAGCAGACTTTACAATAGATTGAATATAATGACCTCTCAGAAAGATATGTAGAAAATGACAATTCAAGCAGGCACATTGATGACCATTCCTATGATATAATTCTTCATTTTTGGAAATTTGAATTATTTACAAAAAAGATACAAACTTATGGCTGACTATGTATAGTGTCAGAGAAAAAAATGTTAGTCGATTGGCTGAATGGATCAAATTTTGGCTAGAGTGTTTATACTGGAAGTCCAAAATCACACTGAGTTCTTTATTTATCCCTATTTTGTTATATATTTGTAAACTCAGTTAATATGACATATGAAGGCGTGGTTAGAGTTTGTTTATGCAGGGACAAAGTTAGCACAAAACAATCACAACACAAGCAAAAATACAATCGTCTTGTGCTCCCTATGTTCCAAAATGTTACGGTCCCGGACCAACATTTATTACTTAAACCCTTCACTCTTTTTTTGTAGCACCGACGCTGGTTCTCAAACTCAAATTTTCTTGAATTCAGAAATCTTGATGCTAAAAAACTTTGTTTACTCTTTAAGATGGTAAAACATGTGATCATAACAGCCGTAGGCAATGGTTTGGATCCAGTCGATTGACACATATTTTTCATTTCTTCATTATTTATTTAATTCTTCGTTCTTTATGTAGCTCAAAGTTTTATCTGTTGCTATTATTTTTGTTTGCCTCACTTTTCTGTTCACGGAGTTCTCTTTAGTATTCTTGTTGTTCTTTCTTGTTTTCCTCTTTGTTTCAATTTCGTTGCCATTTTTACATACAGTGTTGAGAATTATCTCCATATTCGTTTGGTAGACTTTTAAGCATTGTTCATGTATCTGTAAAGATTAAAATGGGTAATCGCTTTTCAGTGTTATGGAATAGATGTGTGAACGAAATAAAGAAAAGAATCACTTTAGCGAAGGATACTTTTAGTAAAATGGGTTTAGTTTTCAAGAACAGGCAGCTGCAAGTAAAAGCTAAGATTCGAGTCCTAGAATGTTTGGTGTGGTCTGTTTTGCTTTATGGGTGTGATGCCTGGACCATCAATGCAGCTGCAGGTAAAAACTAAGATTCGAGTCCTAGAATGTTATGTGTGGTCTGTTTTGCTTTATGGGTGTGATGCCTGGAGCATCAATGAAAGCATGAAGAAACGAATAGAAGCAGTGGAAACGTGGTTTCTGAGAAGAATTCTAAGAATTTCTTGGACTGATAAAATGGGCAATGAAGTGACATTAGAGAGAGCAGCAATGAAAAGAAAGTTGATGAAGGTAATTAGAAAAAGACAATTGCAGTTTCTGGGTCATGTAATGAGGTGTGAAGAAATGGAAAACTTGGTGTTAACAGGGAAGATTGAAGGAAAGAAAAGTAAAGGAAGACAGAGACTGAAACTCAGTACCAGCTTGAACAAGGATCTCTAATTTAAGAGGAGTGACTGAAATTTTAGCACTGTCAAAAGAGAGAAATAGATGGAAGACCATGATCTCCAACGTCCTGAAAGAATAAGGAACCCAAAAGAAGAAGAAGAAGGAATAGGTTCTTTCACGTCATCCTTAAATTGTATGTAAATCATGGCAACACTGTTTCTTTTTATTCTTTTTATGTGTTTATTGACTTTATTTACTTTTGTCAAGGATTTTCAATTCTTCCCTCATTCATCCAATTTCGGAAGCTGAGTATCATAGTAATTAAACGGCCCATACATTGATAGCACTGATTACATTTTGATCGTCTAGTTTGGATTTCAGCAATTCTGCAATTTGCCTCAAGTAACCCGATGATACTTTTTTTTGTCATTTGGTCGGTAAGTACTCTAACTGATCAGAGTATGGGAAAATATTTATATTTTTCTCCTTCCACCATAATCATGTTTATGTGTCTTTTTCAAGAGTATTTATCATCAATGACGATTTTTGCTGTCTGAAGTTGAGATGGCACACCTTCCGATGACTTTTGACAACTTAATGTCATCACTTTGAAATATGGGCAGTTTCTACTTACGACTGAAGAGCTTTTTGACGTTTGCAAGTGGTTTTAAGTCATATAGCCAAAATTTCTTTGATATTATTCCATTTGCATGAACAGTATTTTTTTCTAAAGTACCAGAAGCACAAGTGGCATTTGCAGAGCAAAATAGCAGGGGCGATAGCGAGTCATGTTGAAAGATTCCTCTCTTTATTATGACATCAGAATAAATTTCATTAGTAGTTGTTACTTTAATTTTCTAGTTCAACAAGCTTTCTTTTATAACTGTTGCAAGCTGTTACTGTTGATTGGTAAGATTGTTTTGTATTAAGGTTAGGTCATTGAATAGATGAAAACACCCAACAACGTAGGTCAGTTTGTATCAGTAAAAATCTATAATGAGCCTTTATATAGATTACACTTGTCGTGTTTGGACTGGTCCACCATCTTGCCATTTCGGTCTCCTCCTCTTTTTCGCTCAGAGGCGATTGCTCTGTATTCAACCCCTGTCACATGTATGTGACTTCGCTAGATCGGTCTTGGTTTTTGTTGTTATCATAATAATTTCCCTGATCAACTAGTTTGACGTACTATTTTCATTCTCGTTACTTATGGATGTTTCTCTTCTGTGGTAACCTTTTCTCATACTCCTCAAAGTTAGAACATTTTGCCACTTAATTTTTTTTCTTCTCCTGACCTAAAATACTTCAGTGCTGAAGTTAGTTCATTCTTTAATCGCTTCAAAGACTTCCATACCAAATTACCGCACACCTTCCCTTGTTCTTTTATTCAGAAACGAAAAGAAGTGCCCCCAGGATTGCAACAGAATTGTTATTTAGCATAGTTCTGCAGTAAATTTATTAATTGCAAATGCAGCGGTATTCGAATCGTTTTAATTATTCCATTTTAGGTAATTTTGTTGAATACTAATTGTTTTTAGCTTTTAAAAATACTCTTGTATTTATTCCCTTTTAGGAGATGGAATTTTGTCACCTGACAGAGAAACAAACCCAAACTGGTGGAATGTCAATCATGTGTAAGTAGAGAGAACATTTGTAAAAGTGTGTATATTACAAACGGAGCTTGACAACAATAGAAATAAGGTTGTTGCAACAGAAACCCCAAATATATATTGAAGTTTGATGTACAGATGCTTTATCTTGATCAAACGAACCTCCTGTGTATCACAAAGGATTCTATAATATCCAGACCAAATCAAATCTAACTGAAGAGCAGCTTGCAGAAATTTAAAAAAAAATATGTTAGGGAGTTCAATTGTTGGAAACCACAGTCCATCACAACGCTGACTGTCTCGGTTATTTCAATTTTCACACTGTGTGCTTAAATTTAGACCAGTTTGATTGCCCGATGAAGAGATTGATCACTTTGCTATTGATTTTTTGCTTCTGGTACCTGGAAGGTTTTAAAAAGTACTCCCTATAGCTGGAGCCCTTTCGTAGAATTTCCATATATATATATAAATATATATATATATATATATATATATATATATCAATAAGGAGGATCACATTGCTAAACGGGTGCTGAACATGGAGCTGCCTGGCAGGAGAAAGCAGGGAAGGCCAAGGAGGAGATGGAAAGACTGTATGGGAGTTGACATGAGGGAACTTGGGTTGACCGAGAAAGACGCATATGACCGACTCAAGTGGAAGAAGTCAATTCGCTGTGGCGACCCCTGAAAAGGGAAGCGCCGAAAGAAGGAGGAGGAGGAGGAGGAGGAAGAGGAGGAAGAGGAAAGAGTGAAGACTACACTTTTCATATCGACNATATATATCAATAAGGAGGATCACAGTGCTAAACGGGTGCTGAAGATGGAGCTGCCTGGCAGGAGAAAGCAGGGAAGGCCAAGGAGGAGATGGAAAGACTGTATGGGAGTTGACATGAGGGAACTTGGGTTGACCGAGAAAGACGCATATGACCGACTCAAGTGGAAGAAGTCAATTCGCTGTGGCGACCCCTGAAAAGGGAAGCGCCGAAAGAAGGAGGAGGAGGAGGAGGAGGAAGAGGAGGAAGAGGAAAGAGTGAAGACTACACTTTTCATATCGACAAGCCTCTTTTGTGCCATTTGTCAATCCAGAAGATGTACAAGTCAAGATATTCCAAGCTACGAGTTATGTTTTCGATTTATAATCTAAGGGGATATGGTAAAGTGTTAATTAACAATAGCTTTTTTTGATGGGGACAAGAAGATACTAATTCATTCCTTTTGTTTAAGCAGAGGTTGCATTTTTGTTTGTACTATTATAAGATCGATTTATTGAAAGAATCCGCCAAAAGATTGTATAGTCCATATTTCCGTCTTTTAATGTCCAGATGTGTTTACAGAGTTCAGAAGTGTTGTTGTGTGTACATGTTACAGTAGCTTGGTAAATAACAGATCATTGTAGATAATTGCCGTTAATTGGGCATGTTTTCTTATGTCGGCATTTACATATCATGTTTTTCTTGTTTGTAGCGATGTTGTTTTGTTTTTGTGAGTCACGAATCCACTTGTGGGTGTCGATAATTTGTTTTGTGTTTTTCATGGAGCTGTAACTAATCTTCGTGTTGTTTCGCTTTAAGAGGTTCCGTAGCGTGCGATCTTCAAGGACGTGCTTGTCGGTTAGGATGATGAATCTGTCTGGTTCTGCTGCATGGCGGGTTGTACTAAAGTACGTTGTTTCGTTGGCTGTTTTCATATCTGGTTTGTGGTGGACGGTTCACATTGTAGTTTGTAGTTTTATTCACTGTCGTTTAGTACTTTCTGGTATGAAGGTGTTGCTTGGTCGAAAGATACTTTGTTGAATGAGAATAACGAAAGGCATCTGTTGATACTGTCAGATATGTTCTTTATGGTGATCGTTAGGTGGTTGCTTTGTCGGTGGACGTATTGGAGTGTTGTGTCGGGTTTTGTAAAGTGTTTGAAGAGCCCGTTTTTTAAGTTGAGGGTGACACAAGAATGTTGATGGTCTGATATTTTACTTATATTGCAATGCGTAGCCCGTTATCATGGAGTATACGGGACATTTCCTTTCTGATTTCTGTTTTTCTTGGAGTTGTGTTTGAAATACCACGTCTGTCGTCTCGGTTAAGTCCTGTATTTTGTCCAGGTGATGTAGTTGTGAAATTAGAAAACGTCCGACTAGTTCGCACATTTCGGCTCCGTCGTAGCTTCTCATAGTAACGCTAAATGTGGTTTCCTCTTTTATTTTCCATTATGGTTCGTTATGTGTTAGGATGGAGCTCTTGATATGGGTGATAATGTATTTTTCTTCCTCTGCAATGTTGTCGTAAGTCGAGACAAAGTTACCGGTAAGTGTAAAGGCTCTTTCTGATTGATGAGTAAAATTCAACGACGTCAAAGTTGATAATATTGTTGTTTGATTTGATCTGTATCGCTTCAAACCACTTTTTGACCGATGAGGTGTTTTGCATTAACTGAGATTGGTTGCATTGATAACTTTTTTGTTAATTCTGTCAAGGATCTTTTTGCTGATTTTGGGTTGATTTGTCTGCAGGTAGGTCTGTTGATGAAGTTTGCTTTGTGGTCTTTAAATTTGACGAAGGCACCTTTGTTAGCTGTGGGGCCTACTCTGTCGTCGATTCCCAGTTTTGAAGCAATGTGTTTATTTTCGTTGTGAATATCTTGTATGATGCAAGGGTGTACTTTCTTGTAGGACTTGGGTACACTTTGTTTCAGTAGGCTGTTGTATGCTGATGGTTCGAGAATATAAAAGTTTGTTGTTTTCTTTGCAGCAATGGGAAGTTTACTTTCATGTTTTATCTGTGTGGTTGAAGTCTGTTCAGGAATGAGTTGTTTATGTGCTTAAACTTTGTTGATTGTACTGTTCCAACCAAGTCTTCTTTGAATTCTTTAAGCTCACCGATCGGAGGTGGGCTCTACTTCGATTTGAATCTATTTGTGCTCCCTGGTGGTAAAGCTCTGCCAAGGTTTAGAAAGAAGAAAGTGTTTCCAGAACATCCTACGAAGAAACTGGTTTGACTTAAGCCTTTGCAGGTATTCATTTTGTGATGGTAGAGGAATTTTTTTTTAAGTAGTCGATCTTAAATTTTTCCATTTTGAATTTCCGTAGAATTAACAACATGTTTTAATTTGGAGCAAGTTATTGACCCTATATATAAAGCCTATATATAGACGCTATTTGTGTAAGACCCTTAAAAACTGCACACACAACTTGGACTTGACCTGAGTGCAAGGAAAGCACCATACCATAGAAGTGACACCATACAAGTGTATTCGGTATGAAAAAGTTTTAAAAGTTCCTCTTGTTCCCACCATTGGAGAATTAGTGATTTTTATCCTACTATCGTTAAACTTTTACATTTAAAAAGCTTCTTTTTTTGGGGGGGGGGGGGATGTGTTGTATATTACTTGTGGAGTCAAAAGCTTGTTGGTCAACACTGCTATATCATAAAGAAATATATGCAATGTTAACTAAAGTTTCAAATTTTCTCATAATGACACAGAGAAAGAGAGACAGAGAAGGACAGAGAAGGAAGGAAGGACAGAAAGGCCTGCTAACTTTGCTTTTGGATAAATTTTATATATTTGTAAGGAGTAAATAATAAAGACGTTTGCTTGTTTTAACTTTTGATGTCTCTTTTGCAGTTATGTACCATACTGCTCAAGTGATGTTTGGACTGGGAATGCATCAACGGCTGATACTGGAGGTACACACTCATCTTTCTTTAACTGGTATATTACTTAAATACAACACGAAATTGAGGGTTTAGGCAGAAATGATGCACCAGGCGCATTTTTCCTTCAAAGGCCTTTTTTAATTTAGATTATCTGACTGAGAAATGGAGATTAAAATGTACGAGGTCAACGTAAAATNGTGTATATTTGTCGTTGTATCTGTGTGTCTCTCTTTCTCTCTGTGTGTGTGTGTGTCTCTCTCTCTCTCTCCCTCCCTCTCTCTCTCTCTCTCTCTCTCTCTCTCTCCCTCCCTCCCTCCCTCCCTCTCTCTCTCTCTGTCTCTCTGTCTATCTAACTATCTGCCTCTGTCTCTATCTCTATCCTGTTTTGCAAATTCAATTTCCTTACAATTAGTCTAACACTATTAGTTTTTTACATTCAGTGCAAGTTTTCATCATCATACAACTTTTATACTTACACCTTTTTATTTGGAAGTCGATAACTGACTTATAACAACAACAATAATCGTTGTGATATACAGAGTGAGTTTAGAGAAAAACAAGCTAAAATAGGCCGTTAAGTGGAAGAAAAGTAGTTTCAATCCCAAAGTAAAAAAGATACCTTTCGAAAAGTTTTATTAAGTCAAATTTAACTTAAGCAAGTGACTGGTAACATTTTAATATTTTGGATTTGGGGACTTTATTGTCTTGATTGTTCGTTGTTTTTTTGTTTTGGTTTTTTTTTTCAATTTTAACGTCATTTTCCCCCAGCAATTGAGGCTCAGAGTATGCCCTTAAGAGGGACTTTGATTCGGCAGTGAGGAATTTCTTGTCCGGATGCCCTTCCTGACGCCAACCAATGGCTTTTTTTTCCTTTGCAAAGTTCTAAATTCTCCTCGACAGCTCGGGGAATCGATCCCGGAACTCTTGGTTACTGTGCAGATGCACTAACCATTAAGCCACGGCTCCTCTTGATTGTTCGTGGTTTGACTGGTCATTATTGGTAAGCTTGCGTCATCTCATGTTGAAAGTGGGGGTAATTAAATTTTTACTTTATGTTTTGTGTTTTAAAGGAAGATTTTCGTTCTTCGGTGCAATCATACTAGAAGAAGTAATAAATGAACTTTTACAATATGGTCTCCCTAACGCTGATCTACTCCTGCTGGCAGGAAGCAGGTAAGACGAAACACAATGCTACAACATTTTGAATTGAATGATTTTCATTTCTTTGAGGATTTTACTTCCACCCTTTAAAAAATATTATGGCATAGAAAGTACGACAATCGATAGCAAAAAGACAGCATGTTTTCAGTTCCTTCCAATTTTTGTTAAAGCAACAGATTTTATTGTATTTATTATGTATTTGTGTATATTAAAGGAATGACATAATGAGCTCTTCACCATGCAATTTGGCTTTTGTAATCAGGAAACCAAACATTTAAGGTAAGATAGACGTCTTGTAGCAAATGCTTTTATCAATTGAGGCCAATCCAGCTTTTTTTAAAAGCCAAGACAGGTCGTCAAAACAAATCTATGAGGGTAAATATCCTTGGTTTATTATGTCTTTACGAGAGATAGGAAGGCTGCGCTGTTTAGATTATGGAAGTCGTTTGTATCGCAACCTTATTTAGTCTTGTTGTCGTGAAAAGCAGACTCTTGAGGATATTACCATTAGGATGTTTCAACTGACACACCCTTGAGTTGTTATTTTTGAAATACCTCTGCCTCTGTAGTCCTCAGGTAGACCCCGAAGCCCTTACTTTGACACGTAGCCTTTCATCATTTCCTTCTCTCTCAGTATTAGAAGATAAGCTTAGAAGTAAAACGAACAAAAGATTAAAGTTGATATTTATGGTCTTCACTGTTTTGTTGAATTTGATTGATAAATAGTGTATATGCCGGAGAATAAATTTTTTTTTTCAGTAAATGGCACGGTTAAAGTAGGGAGGTGTACTGGATATTTGTTTAGTATTTTTTGAGCACCTCTGAATAAATAGATATTAATTTCGGCCGACATCGGAGTGTTTGTACCTAAATTTTTATACCAATGGGCACTAGAACCTAACTGCTTTTACATTTATTTCTATGTATTTTTTAGTGCTGGTGGCACCGGAGTTCTTCTTAACCTTGATAGAATAGGAGATAAACTTGAAAAACTTGGTGCAACTGTGAAAGTAAGGGGATTGGCTGATTCCGGGTGGTTCCTTAATACGCCAGCAAGTGATACGGAAAGACAATGCAGTTCAATTTCTGAAAGCTGTACTTCCCCTAGAGATATCATAAAAGCAGGAGTAAAGTAAGTTGTTTTCTCTGGTATTTACGAGATGTTGTAATGATGACGTAATGGACAGTTTAATGACATCCTTTGGTGGACCCAAAGTAGCTGCGTTTGCTGAAATTAAAGTAATGTTGGGAGTTTGCATTGTTGTGACTCGTCCATCCGATGACATATTTGGGAATCTTAGCCTGGAATAACTTGCCCACGCCGTATTATAGTAGGTTTCAGAAGAGGTTAATATGTAGCAGTAGTTTTGCACCCAGGACATTTCCGATTATATTTCGTCAGGTAGAAAGTCATACAGATAGCCCGACCATGCATTTTTATTCATTTTTTTCCACTTGTTCATATTTACGTATTCGTAAGTAAGTATTCTTTTTCTCGTATTCGTAGTGTTTTATCATATTTTTTGGAGCGAGGGAAGGGGGGTGATAAAATCTCTCTTCATTTATGTATTCATCATAACCATTTTGCAAAAAAGCCATTTCGTTGGCCTCGGTTTTTACAAATAGCCCTTTAATTGCCTGTCTAAAACCATTGAAAATCATGTACTATTTCTTTTAAGCATACACAGCATAGCTTATTTTTCTAGCTAAAAGTTTGATTTGAAAATGCCTTTAAATAAACATTTTTACATAATATTTTGTAAAGATATTTGAATCGACACAGAATATAGATGGTTTACGTCGTACACATTTTCAATATTTGAAAATGATCAAGAAAACACTAACTTTACGATTTGTTCTAATAAAATCAAAACGTCGTTATCTTTAATTACTGAAAGAAACTCCAAGGTGGTTGGTTGTCGTTTTCTCCTTGTATTAGCTGAAAAAACCTTATTTCTTTCAAGCTGGGGATTTCGATAGGCAGCCTTCGCTAGAAGATACGTGAAATTATTTTGGGCCAGTTTTAAGCTGAACAACAAAAATAAAAGTGAAACTTGGCCAGTGAAAGCTGAAGATGTCAGCTGCATGGCGCAGTGGGAAGGGAGTTGGGAGCAACTCAATCTATTGTGGTACTTACAAACACTGGGTACATAAACGGTGCAGAGGAATAAAGGGCAAACTGACAGAAACTAAACGTTTTAACTGCAAGAGGTGCATAGAAGGAGAGGCAACCTGTGACTTAGACCTACATAAAGTGCATTTGGAGGGTGAGAAAATTAAAGTTGTCCAGAAGTTTTGCTACCTTGGTGACATCCTTTGAGCCGAGTGAGGAGCTGGGGCAAGTGTTACAGCAAGGGTTAACAGTGGATATAGTAAGTTCAGGGAGCTAATGCCATTGTTAACCAGCAGAGCTCTGCCATTACCTACCAAAGGTAGAGTCTACCAGGCATGTGTACGTAGCACAATGATGTGTGGCTGTGAAACTTGGCCAGTGGAAGCTGAAGATGTCAGCCACATGGCGCAGAATGATATGAGAATGATAAGATGGATGTGCAACGTAAGTCTAAAGGACAAGCTCAGTTCTAATGAACTCAGAAGGAGATTGAATCTGGACAGTATTGGCAGCTGTATGCAGAATAGGAGGCTTTGTTGGTTTTGTTATGTGGAGAGAATGGACAAGAATGCTTGCACAAGTAAATACAGAACAATCAAGGTGACAGAAACCACTGGCAGAGGAAGACCGAAGAAAACATGGGAGGAAGTGATAAGGATGGATCTCAAACAAAAAGGTGTCAGTAGAGACCTGGCGAAGGATAGGATAACTTGGAAGTCAATTTCAAGAAAGCGTCCAACACATGCTAGCATGTAAAACGGATGTTAAACCGAATATCATGATGATGATGATGATGATGATGATGATGATGATGATGATGATGTCTACTGTACAGTCATAATTTGCTCTCGTGAAAAATTAGCAGGAGAAACCTAAGATAAGGTATAATATTTTCAGTACTTATGGCTTCCGAATGTATTTGATAGTGTTATTCAGCACAAATTGTATGGTTTCTATAATGCTGTCAAAAGGGCCTCACGTAAATGTACTGTATACCTCGAACTGCTTTGGGTAGATCTGGTTTTCTCAAAATGTGAAAATGAAATAACCTGGGAAGATTACGAATGTTTTTGATGGTATTGGCGGTACCTACTGGTTGCAAATAAAACATCTTTCTTAATCGCATTCAGCTAAAATGGCTCTACAAATCTAGTCACGAAATGAATGGCAATTTTACAATACCACCAAAAGCATTTGTTATCTTCCATGTTTATTTCATCCGCTTTGTATACAACGAGCTTGGTATTTCCAATAGTTTAGATGCCGGGGAAAATGGCAAGCTTTCTTCTACCCACACTTTGTTTTTCGCATAGACAATTTTTATCTTTTCATTCTTGCTTCATACCTCCGACGAATGATAGCAAAAAGCTTTCAGTCAGAATGAAAGTGAAGCTTATTGCAATGTTTTACTAAGGTTTTTATTGGAAATTTGTTAAAAGCATCTTCGATTGTTAATACACCTATAATACCGTGTTTGGTAACTATTATTCTTCTACGATAACATAATAAAAATTAAGGATTTTGAAAATTTGGAGAAGACCCCTCTCTCCCATACTTTCTTTGAATACTTAATTGTTTCAATCCATTTAAAAACTACTTATCGATGTAAGGTTCACCTTCCAGACTGGCGGAAGCAATTGAACTAGATTCAGATTGAAACGGTTAGCATGCACAAAGAAATTCCTGGTACACACCAAAGTAATACTGAAATCTCCTCGTAATTCATTGCATTTTGCTAAGTAGTACACATGACCATGTTTAATCGGTTTTGATTAAATATCTGTTGTAATGGAGTTAATGTGAATGCGCGTAGTTAATATCTCAGGAACTACACTGTGTAGAAAATTCAATCAATTATATAACCCTTGGTATAGGTACAAAGAACCCATTATTTGGGCAGTAATGACTAGAAAACATGTAATGGTCCAGATTGTTAAAGCACATATAGACTAAATTGGTTCTTTATTTCTTATGAGCTAGGGCGCAGAATTTAGGATTTACTATTTCATGAATTTTCTGTAATGAACAGTGGACAAACATAGCTTCTTTTTGCTAACCCTTTCACCAATTGTTAAACGTCTCAACCATTTTTCTATAATATCTGTGTTCGTTTGAATAAGAAAATAGGTAAATAGTAACTGAACTTTTGTCAGTTTGATTTTGGTATAACTGATGATAAATATCGAGGGAATACAGATAGCACAAAAAGATTCCTTAAAATATGAACCTTATTGATAGATGTAAGAGCTTTATCATGTCATGAATCGTAAGCTTTTTCCGAGCTACGTTTCGAGAATTACTACTCCCATCGTCAGGCTCTGAGGATGGGAAAAGTAATTCTCGAAACGTAGCTCGGGAAAAGCTTACGATTCATGACATGATAAAACTCTTACATCCATGGCTTCCTCTGAGTCCACAAAGTTCAGAATTTTCAAGGGGAAAATAGTAGCTAATCACTTGAGTAGCCTGACTATAAAAGAAGTATCTCTCGAAACGTAGCTCAGAAAGAGCTTACGATTCATGACATGATAAAGCTCTTACATCTATGGCTTCCTCTGAATCCACAAAGTTCAGAATTTTCAAGATGAATCTTATTGTTTCAACTAATACAAGGATTGTTTACAATTGTTTTCGAGAGCACTCTACTTTGCCAATGACGCCGATATGTTGTTGGCATATCTGTATTAGCACGCATTTTTGTATAAAAGATCTTACTGTTTTCGACTGTACTACTACCTATTGGTTATACAAACTTTAAACTGTTAGTTGAAATAGGTCATTTTGATCCCTGCGTTTTGCTCTCAATGTATATGGAGTATCTTAGACATTTAAACACTTATTGTAGGGAAGTGCTCAAAGATTCCAGATACCAGAGCATCAGCACACACTAATAATATGTTTTATTTAAAAGCTACCTGGTCTCATCAGTATTTGGCATGTTTTAAATGACTTTGATTGTTTATCAGGTAATCTTTACATTTATTTTTTTGATCTTTTAGGTATTGGCGTTCAGTGATACCATCAGCTTGTGCAGCACTTAAGTCATCTGAAAACGAATACTTGTGCTACTTTGGCAACGAGGTCTATCCAACTATAAAACGTAATGCCTTGTTTGCACGTTATTTTCTTTGCAAATGGTTGCTATAAATTACAGTATATAGGAAAATATAAAGTTGTTAGATCACTTTTGTAACTGAATATAAACGTAAATTTGATGATTTATTTGTTTTTTGAAAACGCGTTTCACGGACAACAGACGTGAGCCTCGCCAACGCCTTTACTATTACTACTGCTTCTATTATGGCTACCACCACCACTACTACTACTACTACTACTACTACTACTACTACTACTACTACTACTACTATTACTACTACTATTACTACTACTATTACTACTACTAGTACTATTACTACTACTAGTACTACTACTAACTACTACTACTATTACTACTACTACTACTACTACTACTGCTGCTGCTATTACTACTATTACTATTACTACTACTACTACTACTGCTATTACTACTACTATTACTAGTACTAGTACTATTACTACTAGTAGTACTACTACTAACTACTACTACTATTACTACTATTACTATTGCAACTTCAACTACTACTGGTACTACTGCTGCTGCTTTTACTATCTGATCATGTTATCTGATGAAGACTTACATTTTATCATTTGTAGTCATTTCTCTCTCACTAGATTCCAAGGTTATATGTCGAGTTTTGAATTGACGTCTGTTATGAATAGCATTATGGTATCTTTATAGCGACCTTTTGGTTTGCCAATACTTCGCAAGACTACGTTGGCCTTGCAGACTTTTTGCTGTGATGCCTAAACACATGGGTGATGCCTATAAGATTTCTGTCTTAGGATAAGATTTCAGAATGTAATTTCCTGCTGGGAAGAGAGGCTTTTTAAATTTGGGTTTGTTATTGACATTTTACCTTCATCGAATCGTTTTTGTGTGCCTGAAATACCTTGTCATTAAAGCAGCTTGTATACCGTGGTTGTCTACATGGTACAATGCTGCACCTTACAGAAAAATGGGTGAACTATGATTTAGCCCTGGTTACTCCAGACAAGGTTTGGTCAACCAAAAGTGGATAGGGCCTTAATTATACTTCTTTTGATTCAGCTCCTAACGTGTTATTGCAGGATTTAAGACCACTGTATATAAACTGATACTTTAAAATAGAATAAAAAAGTACACTAAACACCGTTATTAAAGATATTTATTCTTGTGGTATATTTTTTGGTGTACACTACTAAGGAAAGCAGTGGGTATTATTCTGGACCTTCAAAGGATTGCTGTTTAGCGGTTTTTGCCAGTATCTGCTGAGTTGGGTATACCTAGAACTGTATTGGCATTTTTGATTTGATACGTTGCACCTTATGCATACATACATAAGAAACGATAAGCTTTGTGCAGATAAAATCAAATTACGACAAGAGGAGATTACTTGATTGAAGTTGAACTTGATTCGAAATAAGACCCACCTCTTTATTCTTTTCATCCCTTTCAATCAACACGATGAATTTCCTTACTTGTCAGTGTCATTCCATTTCTCTTATTAAGGTGCAGCTCCCTACTGGCTACTTGAATTGACGAGTATTCAAAATTTAAATTGTTAATTTTCAATTCGGGTCAATCGGTCTCACTCACAACTACAAAAGTTTAGATGCCATTTATTTAATTAAGTTATGCGTTATGCGTTATACGTTATGCGTTATACGTTATGCGTTATGAAGTTTAATTTTAAACTAATGACCTTAGTTGTGTCACCCTTAATTCTTGTCACATTTTTACTTAATGTAAATATATATTGGAGAAATCAAATTATAAGTGAAACAAAAATTTGGCAAGAAGGCAGTTATTTACGGAAAATGCATATAGATGTATAAAAAGAAGAGCAAATTACATGCGCTTTTTGCTGTTAAGAAGCGTTGACAATGAAAGCAGATTATGTGGTCGGCCATTTTTTTTATTAACTATAGCACCATGCATATCTTTCCGATTTGAATCTTTTCCGCAACGCCAATGTTCATCATCTTCCTAATATGGTCATTTTCTACAATTTCCGACTTATCAGCTACTGTAGCACGCAACCTCTTAGCGCAACGTTCTTAAGCAGATCATTTTTGCAACATTTTTCTCCTTTTCTCCCCAGAATGTATTGGCATTGACTTATTTGAAATATATCTTGTCGGCTGCTGCGTTGACTTTATTTTATATTTATTTCAGGCCCGGTTTTTGTGTTCCAATGGCTCTATGATACAGCCCAAATTATGGGAGATAATCGAAAATTCTCACTGAACCCAAGTATCAAGACGCCGCTTAATTACCATGAAATGGGAAATTATGTAATGCAGTTGGGTAGCAGACTGAGGCAATCACTCGCTTCATCGAAAGTCAGGTGAGTAAGAAATGGATGCAGGTTTTCCCCCGAAACACCTGTATAATCGTTATGTTGTGTAAATGTTCAGTTTGTGCCACTGTGTTCCAATAATAAATAGAGTGTTTGTCACGTAAGCGCAATATTCCTGATGACGGTGATATGTTTCCTGTCAAGGAAACCATAGCTTTTAAGTCTAAGTGATGGTAAAAAAGTAAAGTATGAACTATCTGACTAAATATCTCTTTTTCCTTAATAAGGGATGGAAAATGCATGTCGTTTTGACCATTATGTCATAGTTCGAATTTCGAAAGAGTTCGAAAATTCGAAAAAGTTAATTTAAGAAGATTTTTTACACACATATATATTATGATAAATTTATAATAAATGTATACTTTACTTTCAATGAGACATTACTTTATTTATTATTTATTTACTGTACTTTCCATGTAATTGTTTTTTCATATACACACAGCCGTATATCTACGAAGTCTACAATTATTGATGTTTTTTCCGATTAAACTATGTACCCAAAATAATGATTTTGTGCGCAAATAACTTTTGGTCTTTATTTTAGTTACCTTTATTTTTTTTCTTTTGTTTTTCACCAGCGCTGTCTTTGCACCTTCTTGCATTGCCCACACAATCTTGACGCAGAAGTAAGTGATACACAGAAACATAGAATTCCTATTTAGTAACAATGCTGTATGATTTTGTTACTTGTTATATTGAAATAAGAACTGAATCTGCGTTTTTATGCATTTGTTGAGGCAGTATGTACCTTAACAGTATGAAAACGGATAGATGGCGTTACTTGACATAAATTTTGCATATTTTAACATCGGAGTTATCTCGGTAAATTAAGCTATTTAATAATTACCCCAATATTGACTGCACACATTAAAATTAATTCTTGGATGCTATTGCTGGTTTCTTGGAATGTTCAAGTTTTCCTGACAAAAGGAAAAACTCAGACATAATAATAAACATAAAAAAATTTAAAGAGAAAACTACGCAACTTAGAAGGCTACCATTCATGAGTGCAGTAGAATCATATGTTTTGCATGTATATGCATGCATCCGTTTCGGTTTTTTTAACAACAGGCTTCCAAACATAAAGTTAGTGGTCATCTGTCAAATCTATCTTCATTGCACATGGCAAGTGGTCAAAGAAATCCAAATTCATGTTAATACCTTTTTGCAATATTCAAAAGGTATTTTTTGATGTCTTGTTTGCTCATGTTATTGTTCACAACGATCTTTAAACGAAAACTTTGTGGAATACAATCTTAAAGGGCCAAGCAGCACTTCTGTTTAAATAGCCGTTGGGATAACCAAAAATGAAGTCCGCTTATTCGTCGATTACCAATCATATGTTAGACAAAGACGCGAACATAATTCACTCCACTAAATTTTTTGTGTCAATGTATTGAAAAATGCTTAGTTGGTAATTATTAAGTATTGGGAGTATAATTATAAATGTAAATAGGGTAATTTATTAATGTGTTTATATTTGTATCTCAGAGCAGGATTGCTCTTGAAGTATGGTATTGTGGCTAGTGTTATTATTATATCATCCCGCACTATTCGCCTACTCTAGATGAAATAGCGATAGGTCTCTGGTTCTCACCGACCATGACACGCTATATTGCGCTGTAGGAACGCGTACTACAACCACTTTATCAACAAACTTGATAACATATTTGATAATGATAGTTTAGAATGACAGTTGTGTTGTTTGCCATCACCAGCCTTTAGCCATGTAAGGGATCGAAATTTCCAACTTTATGGTGATGCGTTAGTTATTCCAAGCAACGTAAAATTCATAGTATTTATCTTAAAAGAGAAGCATACGGGTTTAATTTTTGAGTGTGTTGCATGAAATTACCGCAAATCCGAAAAACCCCACCTTTTGCCGAGTATTAATTTACGTGAATTAAAAATGGTCGAGGAAGACTGTTTAGTACTCAGTGACATTAATACGTTCAAAGGTAAGAAGAAAATGTTTAATACAAAAGCGGAATAAATATATTTTGATAGTCTTCTTTTGGTAAGAAAATTACTTGTTTGAATGGTATTGGACACTTTGACACCCCTAATCACGTCAGTAAAACTCGATCCTCAAAATGTAAATTTGATTACAGGTTCTTCATCACTAGTTTTGAAAAAAAAAGAATATTTACTCTTTGTGTGTAAGAACAAAGTAAATCAGATGTCATTTCTTTCGTATGCATCGGTGTAAAGTAATTAGCGAACTAGCTTTTTCATAGGGTACATATTTCATTTGTGGTGACGGAAAGGGTTGTAATAAATTTATCATGTTTTTTGGAAAGATCATGGTCACCACACCCAGTTCAATCAGTCTCTTTTGTATTGACTGCATGTTTTCTCCGTTGATAGAGTGGAAGATTAAAATACATTTCACTTGGTCACTGTCAAACTGTAACCTATTCGCAACATGCTCAAAATATGGCACTTTAATATCGTCAATCAAATGAAATATTTTTCACTAGATTATTGTTTTTATTGTATGAAACACCAAAGCTATTTTCAGTTCTCGGTCTTCTTTGAATAAGTATTTTCTAAATTAAAAAAAGGTTGAAAAAGAATAGTCATCTATTTTGTCTTGAAGAAAGGTGTCATACATAGTTTTTCATTGTCATCTACATGCAGTTGGTATCTACTTTTCAACTTCAACCGTCGTTACATTGGTTAGAAGTACATAGCTTGGTATAAACCGCTCTTCATTTAATGTCAGTTAATCGGAAATGTTGAAAAGGCGCATGGCTGTTAAAATGTCATGGAGATATTTGTTGATTATGCCTTTCAACAAGAAAAAGTAAGAGTTTGTGTACGATCCTTTGATATGCTGAAGTTCCTAAGGTGTCGTTGCATTAGAATGTGAGAAATTACTAAATATTTTTTTTTTAGTTTTAACGTCATTTCCCCCCAGCAATTGGGGCTCAGACGGTGCACTTCAGAGGGACTTTGATTTGGCAGTGAGGAATTTCTTGGCTGGATGCCCTTCCTGATGCCAACCAATGGGTTTTTTCGGGGAATCGAACCCGGAACTCTTGGTTACTGTGCAGTTGCACTAACCATTAAGCCACGGCTCCTCAAACTACTAAACATTTACAACTTTCTATAATTTGTACATATTTTTTTCAGCTCGTGTGCCCTGGTTCATATCGACAGCTAAACTTGAACATTTGAGTTACTACAAAACCCAGATATGTACCATTTGTGGACAGCCGAGAGTTGCTTTCAGTAACTCTTGTTGAATTCTAGTTAAAGCTTTTTAGCTTTCATTTTCTTCTGGCATAAAAAGCGATTAGAATTCTGCACGTTCCATAAATAGTTCGTTAAGTTTCCATTGCAGTTTGATTAGAGTTGTTGTGTGTCACGAAATATAAATATTGCCTCTTTATGATAACGAGAATTTTCTGTTGAATCGCTTGTTGGCGCATTGTATTATTGGGAAATGAGGTTTTTACAACAATATTCCTCTGGGAAAGAAAACCAGCCGGAGAAATCTTCTCTTTGATATGTTAAGATTTATAAACATGTGATAAAAGTTTATGATAGGTGGTCTTATGCTTGCACGTTCCCAACATTGTCTAAAATGATTTGGCTACGATATTTTGAAATGAAATTGTCATTACACGGTTTTTAGACTTGAAATTCCAGCCAAGGAAACAAAGCAGATTATGAAAAGTCGTATAAAAGACCTTCTGTAATTTGCAGTGTTTTCTTGCCTTAAATTTTGAGTCTATAAACATGCTATTTTTGAATTAAAATTTGTATTATATTTTCTGATGTTTTCGGTTGGAAAAGGTTTGTGGGTATTGGTTGTGTAATAAGTGAAATAGAGCCAATTTGAAGAGTGGAGGCTCTCAGTAGATAAAACGTGATATATCAATACAGTGTGAAAAATACAGATATATTTAATATTTTTCCATTATAGAAATTGGAGAGATATTAAAATCAAGGGCACACAAATCGACGATGCTATCCAAAGCTGGCTTAAAAATGAGGATTACAACGGTGGTTGGCGAAAGCGAGACCTAAATCTTGGCTCGACCAAAGCGGCAAGAACATTGTCTAGTCGCCTTCAAAACATATGGAGGAAAAGTTACACACTTAATCTGACTGATACTTGTCGTTACCCTACTTGCAATTCACAATGCCCTCCTCCAAAGAATCCCATGACGGGGGATAAATTAGACGTGTCCGAACTTGCAGGCATCACATTTAATACTGAAACGCAAGTCGCACGCAAAAAAAATTCGAAGGAGTTCTCAGGGCAAAAACTGAAACTTATTGATCGATTTTACTCTGATTTTAATGGTTAATATGTATTAATTAACACATACTGTATTTATTTTGAAATTTTATTGTGAAAGGTGCCAGTCGCAGAGAGGAGATCACCGTCAAATAGTGTATGATATCGGGAATTTTAACAGAAGAGATGTAGAGCTGATGGTCACTTGGGAACATGTAGATCAACGTCTTCTATTTGTGCATTATTTTGACACACAATACTGCACTAGAGCTGTTTTACATAAAGTGAAGAACATGAACTTTAGATTTTGAAACAGCTCAGTGCTAAGATATTTGCTTCCCGTATTACTTAATATTGTTTAAAATAATATTCTTTTACCACAATATTGTAAACCAAGACTCCCAAAGTATTTAATCCCTGCAAAGCCAATCGTAGTTATGCCAGATCGGCATTCTTGTTAGTTTGGGGTTTTTTGCATTTAATAAATACGAATAATTTTAGTTGACTTAAGAACTGGGTAGATAGCCAGGCGTTATGGGGAGGGGAATTAATCAGGACGTATTTTAAAGATTATTGTCTATTTTAAGTCTGGAAATTGCTGCAAGAAATCGGCATCCACACAGTGTTTAAGTGGTGTGTACTCTATATTCCTGGTACCAGTCCTCAAAACACCATGTTTCTAATATATATTCATTTATAGCTTTATGTATAATATAAGCGTTGTAGCTAGCCAGTTTTGATCAACATGGGATTTCTACCTCTTTGAATTTGAGTGTTATTCTGATACGATTCTAATATAGCATTTCTGGTATTGTATTAGGAGGACCTAAGTTACACAAAGAATTAATTAATTGTTGTTAATGTTTGTTGCTGTTTATTTTTGTTACCTATTGGCAATGATAAACAATAACAATACGTTAGTGGTATACCAATAGAATTGATATTATGTTTGATTTAGGTTTCACAGTTGGTGTATAGCGCTCATCAAACGTTCTGTTTCTTTCTAGCCTTGGGTAGAAGGCATTGTCTTGTGACTAATAGCCCAATAATTATTCACGGCATCTACAGTATTTAACACAGCTTTTGCCATACTTTGGCAAAGAAATTACTTTTTGAAATGGGATATTATCCCAAGGAAGTTAAATGATGATGTCAACTTATAAAGTGTAACCTTTTTTTAATGAGTGATTACCATCATAAAAAAGTGCACTGATGATTGAGAATGTCGCATAATTAATTTGGAGCAGTTGAGAGTCTGTTCTGCTGGATTTAGACGATTATCAATGGACCTTCTTATGGAATATATTGATCTTGGATGGAATATCTTTCGCCCATCACAAATTTGACTTTTTTGTGGATAAAGTTAGTAACTTACTCCGAGACCAGAAAATAATTTTTATCGTTGTGTTATTCTAAAAATTTATTGTGTATGATGCAGAAAGCGTTTTTGGACTTTCGTCGTCGGTGGATGCCTTGTCAGATTCTGACATTGGCTGTCACATTATGGTATCTTTCTCGAAGGTCTGTTGGGTGAATCAGCTCAACAAGTCTCAGGTTCACCGTGTTTGCCATCAGCCTGGTGTAGAGCAGCCGTTGTCGTCCCCTTGCTTTGTTGCCTTCAATTCTACCAGTGATGGCCTGATATTCTAGCGCTTTTGGACTTTAGCGCGTATGTATCTTAGAGAAATTTTCCTCCGGCTAAAACGAATCCGCTCAGAGGTCTGTTCTTTATTCAGTGGAAAAGTGTTCATAGTTTAGTATTGACTGTGAAAGGAATTGCTTAAAATTTTGTTGCGCTGACAGTTTTTAATGAAGTAAGTTTTCCAGTGGGAGATAAATAGTGAATAAGTAAACTTTTTCTCTAATCATCTTATATTATTCACTATTATTTGCTTCTGGATGCCATTCATTCATTAGTACATACTTCTATTCATTTATTTCTGTTGTTCTTTACATTTCCTATTTGAGAAATAAGTCCTCGTGCAGCGCTTCTGCCACAGACACATTTTGGAAAATATGTTTTAGCTTCTTTCCTGTTCAACATTTTCTTTTTCAGTTGACTCGTCTCAATACCAATCGCTGATGATAACATTCTCCAATGGTCGTAATTAGTCTTGGATATACAAAACAAAAATTGTTTCTGGATAGAATTATTGCTAAAACGCGTCAAATGGCAAGTAAAGTGTTGCATTACACCGAATCTAACAGTTTTTATCCTTTGTGAAAGTCGTTCGTTGCTTACTTTATATGCCCAGTTTATTCCTTAACAAGTGATACTTAATTAGTGGTACTGTTCTTGTTCATGTCTGTTTGTGCATTTTGATATTTAAAGAATCCTTAAAAATTCGCGCTATGAAAACTCGATCCCCCTCATAATCAAACTGTAGGTTTGAACCGAATCTAACGCTTTATTACTTGCTGGTTCCTGCTCTGTTTTTTACATCTTGTTTGACTCTTATCTCTTGAAATCTTACTATTGATGAAGTTTTTCTCTCGGATGGCTAGGTTGTGGGACTTTATTTTCATAGTTCTTTCAGCCACCACATTGCTGGAGTGTTTTTACAAAGTCTGTAAGGTCAACTCAGCTCTTGGCTTAACTGGGAAAAGAAGGGATAATACATACACACTCACGCACGCACTCATTGATACAGAAAAATATACGCACAAACGCATGGAAAAAAAATATATATATATATATATGTTTATCTGTGTGTGTTTTTTTGTGCAGGCCCTACCAAGGATCACTTCCGTTCTCCTCAATATTTTCCATTGTGGTCAGCATTATATCGTACACCTAGATTCCAATTTTTTTCTCTTGAACCATATTTGGCCATTCTGCCTACCCTGGATAACCCAAACAGAATTAAGTGAACATAAACTTTTGTTTGAAAATAAATGAATATTCTATTTGCATTTGAAGTGATAACATGAAGCACTTAGATTGAACGTTTACGATCATTTTAATTTTACAAAGAGTTTATTTGCATTGGGAATCGCAGTTGGTATTGCTAACAGTTATATAGTTATTCCATAACAGATTTTTAATGAAGGATTTGGTTTTTTTACGAGATTAGATGGAGGTGCTGATCTAGTTGTGTTGTTAAAAGAAAGGGGAGAATGGTTTTGTTGAAAGCTTCTTTAATGGCTAATGCTGACTGTGTTCGAGTTATTGTGCATCAAAAAGCTGCTTAGAGGCCACCATAGTTTAGTTGGTAATGGACAGCTAATCTTTTTGGAATATATCCAGTCACTTTCCTCAAAGTGACTGCTACCCTGGTATGGCATATCTTATACTTGCCGTTATTTCATCAATTTTTGGGGAGAAAAGTAAATTGCAGTGGATGCCTAGTAGTAACACGATAACCTACGAGATCCCCGTAGAGTTGTCGTGGTACTGTTTTTCAAGTTTTATATATAGTATTTCGATAGCCCTTCCAATTTCTGAAATAATGTTGGGTCATCCTTCAGCAATAATTGATACATTGATCCCCCTAAATCCATTCAAGATGACAATATTTTACTTATAAAATATAGTGAATCCCAAAGGGGTATTATAATATGTAACCAACGACTGTGCTATCAGATATAATTTTTAAATTAAACATATCGACCAAATTTTGTTATTTGCATACAAGGGTCGCACAAATTTTAATGAACATCACTTAAGTGTATGTCATATATTGCTTATAGTAGTCAGTAAAATATAATAAGAGCATAAATATTACACGTTTTTGAGTTCTATAATAACAAGACTTATGTATACTTATGTTGTCATTTTGAAATAGAAAATCGTACTGTACACATTAATATATTAAAGAGTATTCTGAAATGTTTTAGGTTTTGGAATTGTATTCTTTAAAATGCTTTTTATGCAACACCTTGAACTTATTTGGGCGAAACAGAATAGTTAGTACGGGAATGCAGATACCGGTATACAGCTGAGCTTTAGGATAGAATAATATAAGGGATGAAAAGTATATTTGAAAGCCAACTGCGCCAATAGTTAATTAAGAACAGGAGTTGGTAATTTTGACCATCCTGCGGCATAGATGTGGGAACTTTATCATGTCATGAGTTGTGACTTTTTCATAGCTTTGATTTAAGAGATGCTTCTCATTTCGTCTGTGATTTGGTAGGACATTTATACCTCGACCGTTCGAACTTACGCGGTAAGAAAGATCGAGTTGTTTTGAGGGGTGGTGCCATAGGTAACCTTGCGAGCATACCATATGACTATTCGTGCCCTTTCTTGAAATAAATCATGTTAACAAGAATATCCCTCTACTGTGGTCTCTATTTTGGCACCATTAAGCAAAGAGAATTACATGCAGCATTTTTCCGTGCAGAAAATCCGTTTTATCCTGAGACAAAAAAACATGAACAGCTGACAGCACAACGAGCTCGGCCCCAGATAAGCATGGCAAATCGACAGGAAAGGGGTGTGTGTGTGTGTTTATGTTCTCCGGAAATAAAAGGATTGGAATTACAGGAATAAATGGTGTACATTTTGTCCAGGAAGTTGGCAATATAGAGAACCCTTATAATTGAAAACCCTGAATTTGCGTGGAGGAGTGAAGCAAGAGAAGAAAAGACATAGAGTGAAAGTAAGATTGGAGATAGAAAAGCTATTTACTTACATTTCAGTATTTTGAAAATCGATGTTTTGTTTTAATGCTTTTTAGATCGGTGGGATGATAAAGTTGTGCTTTACCCAAATTTATCTGCAAAGATTTGAAAAGCGTTGCTTTAAGCTAGAAGGTGACTTACTGCAGTTATGAGCGTTACAAAGAGTTTTTGAATGACATTTAATTTATCAAAATAATTGCCTGGAAGCAGACTTATCTTACTTTTCGGAAGCACTCTTTGGGAGGAGATTGATTTCATGGTTATGTTCTGGAATAGTGACAAGTACATTGCATCTTTGTCATTCTTTGCCCAATCACTGCCATTTCCTGTATAGTTGGGCTAGAATTGAGTTGGGTGGTAAACGATCCATGATAATTGTCAGGTGTAATGGTAGGCAGCATGTTGCTTCCTTGAACTGAAGTATTTTTGTAATCAACATTGTGATTCACGGTCATAATTTGCCTTCAGTTCGTCGGATTTAAAAATACTCGGATTGGTAGCGGTTGGTTAACAAATTCGGCCACAACAGGATACCCATCAATTGTCATTTTTGGCCGCAGCGGTGTAATAATTTTGCCTTTATGCGCGAAACTTTTCATTTTTATTTCTCTGGTCCTTTTTCCATCATTGTCGAGACAGGTTCCTACGTGTTCTTGCCGAAGAATTTCCCCCCGCGACAATGCTCAATTTTATCCTCCACCTCTCAACTCTTTTAAAGACGCCCTCGAGCACATTTTTTGCAACGGGAGGACAGCTGGTTCATGCTGGTGAAATTATTAAGTTTCCCAGTGTACTGTATTTGTGAACTCTGGATTTTTGCCAGAAACACCATCTGTTGTTAAGTTTATCACCATTCCCCCATCTGATCGTTTTAAAAGCTTTTATGAATTTGAGCAATGATTTTGACCCATTTGTGTCACAAAGATGGCACAATACTAAAAAGTCGATACACTTGGAGCTCCTATTATTCCACCGTGTATTGATACTGTGTTGAACAGACAATCAATACAGCAAACTGCAATGGAGGTATCGTCCTTATGTTTGCTTGAAATAACTAAGTCGAATGGAAACCCTGAAGCTCTACCACAATAAATCCGGCCTTAGGGCCTTTTAGTGCTATCGAACTTCTACGTTGCATAATATAATACTTTTAACTGAGATGATTTTGTAGTCTTGTTACTGTTTCTCCTGTTCAAGTTCCTTAACGTTTTCATTAAAGCTCTTTTTTCTTATTTTGAATAATTTTTTTAGTGTGAAATATGCATTTACTAGCTGTCGCTCGTTAATGCACACCGTTTGGACAGACAGGCTATTACCTTGCGTCTGTTACTACTATTTACGTTTCACATTCAGAAGCCAAATGTGATACCAAGCAACAAACAGGTAAAAATAACTAAACTGCACCATTTTGAGCCAGATAAAAATTTAAAGCTTGAATCTACATCAACCACACTAACAACTGGACCAGCTTATCAAAGCAACCTATTCTTCTGTTTACATAAGAAATTCATCTGCTATCGTTTTCTAAACAGGAAAGCTGAACTTGGAACTGTAACACGAAAGAAGTCGAAGGAAATACATTTGACATTAAACCCAATGGTAATATTTTGATAGACATTGTCGCAAAACTCCTCATACATACCGAATTTCATGCTTAAGATTTCAGAGTATGCAGGTACTTTAGATACACTCGAAACATTTTTCTTTCCACCAAAAAGTACGCAGATCTTTTGTGTAAACAACTTGTTCAAGGAATTTGCATTCTCAGTTTCAAGGGATGCTGCCCGCTGCTCTCAGTTTGTCAGCTGTGGCCGTTCTGATGACTCGCTCAGCATGCAATGTTATTTGCGTTCATTCAGGAAACTACTTCAAAAACTCTGAGTATCTTAGTCACTGGTCATCATATCTGAGATGTGACAAAAATCAGACAAGCAGAAGATCTTACAAACAAATTGGAGGAACCTTACGGGAGTGGCCATGTGCCCCTTTTTTAATCTACCCCCTTTTTATGCTTCCCACGTCCCCGTTGTTAATTCCTATGCGGAGTAGTACTTATTACTGTTTCTGTTTTGTCAGTAACATATCAAGTCATTCTGAGTTCCTGGTACTTTAAAGGTTTTGCTAAGATGACTGTTACTAAAGAGACCTGGGCTCAGATGGCCTGTACCCGCAACGGAATTATTACTTTTTGATCTTTACAAGAAAAAACAAAGAGGAATTTTTTAGTTTCTTGTGGGTTGGAATGACTCAAAGAAGAAAACAAAGAAAACAGAGAAAACTTAACTTTTTTCAACACTGTGTATAACTGTTCATTAGCTTGATGAGATATCACGTGACTAAGTAAAAAACTACTTGCATATACAAAGTCTACAGTATAGTAACCAACAGTAACCAAAATCAAAACGTATCTTTCCTTATTTTTTACTTAGTTGTACTAAATATTATAATTGTATATCTGAATATGAATTCTGAGTCTAGAATTACTAGGTATTAAAATTTGTGCTCATACCTTGTGCACATATACAAAAGAGTAAGCAACTAATAGCATTCAAGATGACATAGCAAGGAAGACATTTGGTATTTAATACCTCTTTTGATACCATTTTTTTAATTATTAACTTTGCCATTCAGGTGATTATTGGGTTTGAGTCTTTTCCCATAGGGAAGTTATTTGAAGACGTAGCCAATTTTAGGGCAATGCTTGATCAAATAAATAATATCTGAATGTAACATTTAAGTTGAAAAATTTAGAACATGTGGAGTCACAAGTACCGTTTCTAATTGGATTCAAGCATTTATAATACATGGATTTTTAAGTATACGGTATGATTTCAAAATTTAATATGCTCACAGCTTTAACTCGCCTGAGGATGTGTTTTTGAAATGTCCAAATCTGGCTATGTCAAAAGGCTTCTTTCTATTGATTTTTCTTCATGAAAATTTCTAGAAGTTCCTTTGCTTATAACAGCAATTATGACAATAGGAACAAAAAATATACAGAAAAGTATGTAAAATGAAAGCTAAATTTATAAAATTCCTAACTTTATTCCCCTGTACCATACAAAGTTAAAACCCATTTTAGCAATACACCTGAGCAAGAATTATATCCACTCACACATGTTATACGTGGGTTCTCATAGCCTGCATTTACTTGAACTCGCTGGGTACCAGTCTCTTCCTCTGTGACTTGTACTTTTTTAGACGTGTAAGGATCTTCCTTCAATTTGAAAAAATCGCCTTTCTTGTACATCGAATATCTTTTTGGAATATCGGATCTAACATTATTTCGAATAATTTGTTTTGATTTCGATAAGAACTTGAAGCTTTTACGTTCTCCTATGCTGTCATAATCACCATCACTATTTGTATTATCTGGAACTATACTTCTAGCGCCTGATGACGTTTCTTCTTTTTCATCGATGGGCATTATTTCAACTTCACTTTCATCCTCTTCTGGGTGAGGTATTACGTTTATGACACCCTTTTTGTCACGAATGGGCCTTTGAGGATTTTTCTCTGGTCTTGTTATGCGGCTCCTTTCATATTCTGTGACCGGCTTTTCATTGTAGTAGCTTGAGAGTGGATTGGAGGGTACCACAAAAGGAAAGTGATTTTTGTGGGAAACAGTATCTTTCTTTACGCCAGGTGGATAAGGCGCATCAAAGAAAGGATCCTGGTAAAAATAGAAAAGACAAATATTTTAAACAAGAATGGTGAGAGTTGATTTTTCCTGTATGGTAGCATTTAAATAACATTTTTATAAATTTTGAATTAAAACTAAGAGAATAGAGGCTGCAATAGGCTGAACGTGAAATTCCTTTCAAAATAGAAGTACTTTAGAAATGATACTATAATATAATTTCCATCGGAACTTTGGGGTAATCCACCATTAAAATAAACAGCTGGAATGGTTTTTGGGGGGCACCTTGTCCAAATTTTGGTTGACATATGTAAAAGCTCTCCTCCGTCCACAATCTGTCCCTGGGGTCTAGGATTTTGTTTTGAAGAAAAATGTAAAGCAATCCCAGACATTTTGGGTGCAATTGAAAGCAAAGAAGTGTCTATAAAAATAACTAAACATTACTGAGCAAAGAAGTTCTATAAAAATAACTTAACATTACTGAGCAAAGAAGTGTCTGTAGAAATAACTGAACATTACTGATCAAAGAAGTGTCTATAAAAATAACTAAACATTACTGAGCAAAGAAGGGTCTATAAAAATAACTAAACATTACTGAGCAAAGAAGTGTCTATAAAAATAACTTAACATTACTGAGCAAAGAAGTTCTATAAAA
>RDPX01000286.1:550948-555816 GCA_003991215.1 Morbakka virulenta | reverse complement strand
TCTGGACAGTATTGGCAGCTGTATGCAGAATAGGAGGCTTCGTTGGTTTGGTCATGTGGAGAGAATGGACAAGAATGCTTGGACAAGTAGATGCAGAACAATCAAGGTGACAGGAACCACTGGCAGAGGAAGACCAAAGAAAACATGGGAGGAAGTGATAAGGATGGATCTGAAAGAAAAAGGTGTCAGCAGAGACCTGGTGAAGGATAGGATGACTCGGAAGTCAATTTCAAGAAATCGTCCAACACATGCTAGCATGTAAAACGGACGTTAAACCGAATATGATGATCATGATGATGATGACTTAAACCATGCCATTAGAAGCACATATTTGTTGTTACTGAAAAATGCCAAAGCTACCTTTGAATCCTTTGCGATGACACTTATACTGGAGGAAAGTAAATTTGCCTCGTGGTTGCTAACTTACAGGGGTGTTGTGTTAATACTATTAGGGATTGTTCACATATTACGTAAGCAAGGAGGGAGAGAAGGTCATCAAAATAAAATAAATTATGCTTGATTATGGGGGAGGGTGTCAATAGGTTTGATGACATAAGCGAATAAAAAAGTAGTTAATAGCGTATTTTGCTTTCTTTTGCTCTTTTTGGTAATCGCTTTCATACATATCATGGAAAAATCGAAAAAAAAGTTCAATACACACTAAGATTCTTGACAGTTCTTTTTATTTTCTTGTCTTTGTTGTTGGTGTTAAATTGTAATTCATAAATTTGAATAGCACTTAAATAGCCCAGGGGGTAGATCATGGGGTACTTTTTCGGAGGGTTCAGCAATTACTCTAAAATTGATTAGGGGGTAAGTAGATGATGACGTTATTTGGTTAGGGGGTCACCAAATGATTACGATTAATTACAAGGGGAAGGGGGGAGTATAAAATAGGCTGAAAGTTGATTACGTATTATGTGAACGATCCCTTTTAGTGCCACACACACGGTGATAATTATTCCCAAATGATACAAGATGAATACAGCTAGAAAATATGAATATGTGAATGAATATTAGTTAAATATTTGAGTTGGGCTTTTTAGTATCAATGTCTGATGTAAAGATGGCTCTGTGGTTCACACCAGGATAAATTATTTTTCTCAGTTCGTTTTCTGTTCTAATAACCAAAGTATTAAAACATGAATTAAATAACAACATGGTATATAATTTTTTTGTTGGTTTGGGGTTTTTTAACGTCATTTCCCCCCAGTAACTGGGGCTCAGACAGTGCCCTTCATAGGGACTTGTATTTGGTAGTGTGGAATTTCTTGACCGGATGCCCTTCCTGACACCAATCAATGGCTTTTTCTTTAGTGACGTTCCAAAGTCGGCGGTCTGGGAATTGAACCAGGGATTCATGGTTAGGATGCAGCTGCACTAACCATTAAGCCACAGCTCCTCTATCGTATTCATTAAAAAAAAACTGTGTGATTTTGTAGCGTAATCGCATGAAAATACATAAGAGTAACTGCCAGTGGAGCATAGAAAGAAATTTGTACTAAACAGCAATAACACAAGTAAACGATTAATTTGGCATATGGTAAATCATACAAGTAGAGTAAGCCTGTGTTTTCTACAGGGCGTTTTTATCCAGAAAGCATTTCTTTTGTAAACTGTGTTTTAACTGTGTACCTATCTCACTTATGAACAGTGACAAACAGGTATTCGACGACAGTAATAAGCATGAGCATTTTATTGTATATGTAACAATATATATATAAGTAGATTTATTAAATATACGCCTGTGTAACTTTAAAAGGGCACTTCATTCAGAAAGCATTTCTTCTGTAACTTGTTTTAACTATGTACTTACCCCACTTATGAACAGTCATGAAATTCCACTCATCTAGACCTTCATCTGAATCGTCGTATTTTCTCGTGCTTAACATTTGGCTCCTGGTTCCAGCTGGTGAAAAGAGATCAATGCTAACATCACCACGTCTCCTATGTACAAAGCTTACGGTCAGCACCACGTGCTCCACTTTGGAGACCCTTGCAGAGCTCGTTTCACAAGCCACAGTTGGAATGTTAATGTACAAGGAATCATACTTTGGAATATCCCTTGAAAAGAAAAAAAGTACTACGTTTTTATTAATTTATTAATAATCCAGGCCAAAAGAAAAAGTGCAATGGAAAAGCAAGAGGTACCTTTACCACAAAAATTGATTTGTCTTCTTCAAAATATTTTTTTCCATTAATTTCCGAAGGTTTCGTGAAATCAGAGTGCAATAATTAAGCAGAGAAATGTCTGAAAGAAACAAAAATTTTAATTAAGAACCAATTGCTAGTTTACGGTAACTGAGCGTTTTACGATTGTTTCCTACTAATTTCAATATGTCGAATCCAAAAATACTCTCACATTTTCTGCTATAAGTCCAGTTTTTCTGCGCACAATACTACTCAAAATTGGTCTTTGGTACATAAGCTGAATGAATACTTTTCTCCACACCTTTTTGCAATAATTTGGCTCAGGCATAAGCAAAAGAACTAATTTTCTGATTATTTGTTGATGCAGTGCACTGAGAAAGCTCTTATGTCTAAATAAAGCCACCCCAGAGCTTGTTCCAACACACCTAAGCAGAGAACCTTTTGTCAACATGAACGAAAACAATTGTCTGTTTTTCAGATTTGTATAAATCTTGTAAGTTTTGACAGGTTCCTTTGCTTACTGCAAAGTTGCTGTCATATAAGGACACTTTCACATTCTTAGCCATGGTGCAAGACACAGAATCTCTTGCTGCAAGAATGTGATGAAATGATAGTAAAAATTTTCGTACTTTCCTATCAAGCTCTTTCAGTTCAGCTAGATTCCACTTTATTATCCCTGCACTACAGCTGAGAGAAGCAGCCAGGACGTTGATAGCATTTACAACATTTTTTACTGTTCAATTGAGACCAGCATATCTTCTAATCTAAATAACCTTACATATTCGGCTTTCAAGTTCTCCTTCATCTGTATATCCTTAGTGTTGTCAGTCACCACCACTCCTAATCTCTTTGATAATCTTGCCCGATGCAATCTCTTTGCCTTTACTCTTAAACGGTTACCCTCCATTATCAGTAGGACACTACATTTACTGATGCCAAATTCCCTGCAGATGGCATAGCTAGATACGCAAACTCTATTCACCAGCACGTCCAACTCTTTTTCATTTTTTCCGAACAGTTTTAACTCATTCAGGAAAAGTAGAAATTGATCAATATCTCTCCCTTTCCCAGATCATCACCAGCATTCACGTTAACAAAAGACATTGGAATCAAACTAACTACAAACAAAAGTGGTGATAAACTGTCTCCTTGAACAATTCCTCGCTTTACATTTACTTCCATTAGTGACACTTTGGCCGATGTCAAATCAGTCCTCCAGTTCTTTATGCTATTTTTAAGTAACGTTTTGCTGTTATCAGCTTCTTTAAAGATCTCAAAGCCTTCAAAATCCACGAGTGTGGCACCATATCAAAGGCCTTTTTACAGTCGATCCATCCTATGGCTAGTTCAGTATGTCTTCGCTTACAGTTCCAAATTATCATCTTATTTATCAATGATTGATCCTTAGTTTCACGGCTTTCCTTACGACACCCTTTTTTCTCAACAGGAAGCATTTCATTCAATTCGAAATTATCAAAAATCTCTTTAGACAAAACACTAGTGAATAGCTTCCAGAGAAATGGAAGGCAGGGAATTGGCTTATAGTTGGTTATGTCATTTCCTTTTTCTTAATCCTTAATTATCAGGACTGTTGCCCCCTTAGTAAACCACTCTAGTAGATAGTCTGATATCAAGCAAACATCGAACATAACTGCAAGAAAAGAGTGAAGAGTTGTTAAGTTCTTAATCCAGTATCCTTGAACACCATCTGGCCCTGGTGACTTTCAATTTGACAGTTTATTTACCTGCTTTCAGAATATTTCGATTGATATATTTAGATTAGCCTCCTGTTGTACCTTTTCATAAACTTTATTTTTTATTATTACTTTTATTACTGTTATTATTAGTAGAAGTAGTTCTAATTTTTCTTTCCATTTCTTTTTTCTTCGTTATTGGCGCTGGATCCAATCTAGGTTTTTGGGCTCTAATGGGCAGTTATCATCTATTTAATTGATAATACTTTTCGTAGGATGTGAGCGGATCCAAGTTGAGCGATCTTTTGCAGTTTGGTAACGTTGATGTTTCCAGAAACTTTGCTAATTTGCTTGTCAGTACCTGTCTTGATTAATCCTAGTGCTCCGATGACAACTGGGAATGAAGTCACAATTTGTGTCTTCATTCCCCACAATCTTGTAATCTCAAGTTCCATATCTTTATACTTGGAGAGTTTCTTGCTACTTTTTAATGGATGCATTCTGATCAGATGTTACTGCCATGTTGATTAGCATACATGTTTTTCCTTTCTTGTTCTTAATAATGATGTCAGGTTTGCTGGCTTTGATGGTTCTATCAGTGTGGATATGCATATCCCAGAAGATGGAAACTTCTTCGTTTTCTGTAACTGTTTTCTGGTTGGTGCTCAATACCACTTGTCAGTTATTTTGATATTGTAATACTGTAATATCCTCCAGTGTATGTATGCTATGGCATTTTTTTTCGTTTTTGATGTATTCTGTCTTGGCTAACTCGGGGCACCCAGATAAAATACGGCCGATAGTTTCGTCGTGCTTGTTGCATAATCGGCAGAGTGGTTTGTTCCGTCTTTGATGATCTAGGAGGGTACAATCGGGTGGATAAACTTTGGTCTTAGGGTGCAATTGTAAGACCCTCATTTTCCTTGCTCATACCTGTCCCTTTCAGCCATTCATTTGTTTGCTTATAGTCAAAATCAGCCTCTTTGATTCTTGATGGATGCTGCCCATACATAGCTTTACTTT
>RDPX01000286.1:510948-545948 GCA_003991215.1 Morbakka virulenta | reverse complement strand
AAACGCTTTAATTCCTCTTTATAATGATGCAAAAACTTACAAGGCACAAACCCATGGTTTAGGAAGGAAAGAGAGCTAACTGAAATATATAAAATCATGCCAAGAGATAAGAGTTGACCGTAGACTTAAAAAACTTAAGTTGAGTCATATGATGAAGTAAAGGACTCGAACCCAAAGTGTTCTACAAATTAGCCGTCAGAGGAAAGAAACTATTTTTGGTGAAAAGATTTATTAGAACAAGGGACAACAACTTAATAAGGTTGCATGTATTGAGAGAAATAAGTCATACGCGATCCTTTCTACCAACCAAGGAAGCTCATCAAGACACTTCTCCATAATGATATATATATAAAAAAGATTGAGTTTAGCTACGTTTCTTTGACAGGTTAAAAGTTGAATGAGCACTATTTGGACCTATTAAGTTAGAAACACGTCTCTGAACTCAATAAACAACATCAAGATTAGAGGAAGGAGCACTTGTCCAGATGCTTTGAGCACAGATTCTATGATCTAATCACATTTTTTGAAAAGGTAAGTTATTTTTGGGTCTCCAAATGATACTTATATTTCCTCCTAAATGGGCAAATTCGAAAGCCGTACATTCTGGAATATTACCTTTTAAACGAGAATTATGTTTAAATACGTTTTCAAGGTTATGCAAAAAATAATTTCAAGCTTTCAAAACACTTGATGACATTTAGTAATCCAAAGAATAGCATGAAATAATTTTCTGAACTTTACTCTGAGTTATAAGACAAAATTTTCAAGTCCAAAATATTGAAAGAATTACTGTGTTGCTTATAAAGATTTTATGGAACCTACATTGTTGGAGCATCATAGCCAATTTTGATATTATATGGGATTTTATTCCATATTAATTTTTATGTTCTTCCTGTTCGCAATTCTGTCTTATGTTAATTGAATGTATCCAACTCATGAAGTTTCTGTCTTTTTATTTAAAGAGCAGGACATTTTTGACTGCAACAAATTTAGCAAGACATTATCTATTTTCTGTATGGAAAAATAAAGTGTATATCAAATTTCAATCTTTATATATAAATTTTTCTTGTCCTTAATATTTAATCTGAATATTCCCCATTTATTATCATTATTTTTGCACTTTAATTAAAATGAAAAAGATCAATTATGATATCAAAGGAACATGATAAAGTAGTGTCTTCTTTTGCTTCCAATGCCGTAATATGTGACCTTTCTGTAGCCATTAAGAAGTCATGTTTATAGACTTATTGTGAATATAACAACAGCCCTACTACCCAGAAAAAGAAATAAGATAGGAAAGCTTAAAATGAATGAACTAAACATCAAGCAGTTTAAAACATAAATAGTAAGTAGTAATTGTGCAAGACATAAGTCCTTTCACAGGAAATAGGAAATCACTTTCATCATCATCATAATAATCATTATTATCATTATCATCAATACCTTTGTCATTATCATCATCTATATCATTTTAATCCTTATCATCGTCACCATTACTGTTATAATCATCATCACTACCATCATAATTATCATTATCATCATTATCATCATTATTGTCATAATCATCATCACTATTATTAGCAGCCTACTAGTTTGAAAGAAATGGATTATACAATTTGCTTCTGTAAGACATGATATCCCGTTGCTACTAGCAGGTAATAAAAAAGAACTTGTGAGTTAGACATCAGAACAACATTTGCCAGAATCTTTTCAATGATTAGAAAGAGAAACACTTTATTCTCTGTAGTAAAATACATCCAGTTCCCTAATGGGCTGTATTGTAATTTTGGTATTGTTTACACACAATGTTAGATAGTTTACAAGCTTTACAAAGTATGAAGATACCTTGAATGTTGAAATTAAGATTGACTTACTTTGCTTCTAGTGTCAATGCAACAATACCAGCTGCAAGCGGAGCAGAAGCTGATGTTCCCTTGAATTCTTCAGTGCACTGATGATATAAATCAGTTGTTACCTGAACAAAATGAAAGGTAACGAAGAAATGAAATATATTAAGATCTAAACAATATAAATAATTATGATGATATTTAAAAAGTTACATTACCTCTCTCTCTCTTTCTACCTCTTTCTCGCTGTCTCTCTCTCTCTTTCTCTCTGTCTCTGTCTCTGTGTCTCTCTATCTCTTTCTATCTCTCTCTGTCTCTCTCTGTCTCTCTCTGTCTCTCTCTGTCTCTCTCTGTCTCTCTCTCTTTCTCTCTCTTTTTGGCATTGGCATTTTTAGCAGTAATAACTCGCTTGCATGTAGATACCACACATTTATTAATGTAAGAGAGAATAACAAATCCAAAAGGTATCGATTAAATTTAGAAAACTAAGCACTTTTTTACATGTACATTCTAGTGATGTGGGTGTGGCATGAACGGAAAGGTACAATGTTGCAATTTTTCCTCTAGGAGGGGCTTAATAGGATAACCTAGCAAAAACCTTTACTCTTCTACAAAATATATCGTATTATTTGTTTACATTACGTTTGACAGGGTAATTCCACTAGGAATAATGACGTTTATTAGTGTTATGTCTTCTGTGAATTGCAACCGTATTTTACTTAACCATTTTCATAGGATTTTAAGGATACTTTTAATAATGAAGAAAGTTACAACACCATAAAAGAAAGATAAGAAATCATACATAAATATTTTAAGTACCATTTTGTTTTCTTTTCCTTCTTTATGAGATGCCCCATTAAATGTTACAGCCAGTGTTGAAGAACACCTCTCTGTATAATATGCTGATAGACCATGATCACCTATGCAACCAATAGAAATCGTGTAAATACTTGTTGTATATCCGTCGCAGTTGCAATCATCATCTGTTAAACCTCCATTTCCAGTAGCCCAGATAAATATAGAACCAAGTTTATTTCTGCCCTAGCAAAAATTAAAAGTTCATTCTTTAACCAGTAATCCAGAGAGAGGTAAATTCGTTTGGTTATCCCATTGATACAAGATTTATACGAAAAACAGTTTTTGAACTAATACGATGTATCACAAATAGTTAATTGGATGAAATATTATTTGATAAACGATTTTTGGTACAACATTTCAGTGTCGTAATTATAATTATGTTCATATTGGTTGAAAGCTTTTTCGCTGGTAGTCGACAGGACCAAGACGAGAAAATAAGACAAAAGTCAAGTGAGTTTTTACCAATACAGAAAAGAAAGAGAGGATCGAATATATATACTAAACATATATAAAACTTTTTTTTTCAATACAGATAAAAAGTCAAATAAATATCTTTCTTCCATTAACTTAATTTCGAATTTGTACTTCAGCCGAGTTCGAATAAACAAAAAGACATTTTCATCTTCATATCTCCATCTGATGCCTATTTAAGAATGGGACATAATTTAAAATGGCAATTATTTCAATTTTGTTCCTGCAGGATCCCAGCCCATTCTTGGTTTGTATTAGATGCATTAATAATCTTATGTTCTATGTTGTGGATGCCCCAGCCCNAATACAGAAAAGAAAGAGAGGATCGAATATATATATATATATATATATATATATATATATATATATATATATACTAAACATATATAAAACTTTTTTTTTCAATACAGATAAAAAGTCAAATAAATATCTTTCTTCCATTAACTTAATTTCGAATTTGTACTTCAGCCGAGTTCGAATAAACAAAAAGACATTTTCATCTTCATATCTCCATCTGATGCCTATTTAAGAATGGGACATAATTTAAAATGGCAATTATTTCAATTTTGTTCCTGCAGGATCCCAGCCCATTCTTGGTTTGTATTAGATGCATTAATAATCTTATGTTCTATGTTGTGGATGCCCCAGCCCGTACAATCTGGTTGCTCTTGTCGTGAGTATATTACTTTTGCTGGGTCTGCATTGTTACAAAAATGCGGCATTATTAAAAATAATCTGAGAATGAAGTGTACTCATTTCACTCGGAAGGGGTACTTCATTGAACCGTTCCGATATTTTCATTGTTAACATGTGCGAAAATAATTCTTGCAATTCCATCCATCTATTAAAATATGTGTAACAAAAGAAGTTTCAATACTTCATCTCACTGATATTTTCTTTTCCAATTACTGATGACTGATTTTACATGTTTATTTTAGTTACCTATTTTAAATGTGTATTTCTGTCTTCCAGTAGGAAGCAATAAGAATCAAAATTATCAATACCGTTGAACATAAGCTGAAATCCTTAAAATCTCGTAAAAAGAATTTGGTCTTCCCTATTCCAAATAAAACCTGTAGCAGCTACACTTGAACAAAAGTTTGAGATTCGTTTGTCGAATTTCAAACCATTTATCACTGAATACTGAAATACTTAAGGAAATCTCACTACGGATTGCCCCTCCAGACTTATTTAAATCAATTTCGATTGCATTTTTCAAGGCAATCAAACTTTTAAATAATTCAAGGAGTCCAAATATTTATGCCAGGACACATTTACAATTTTTAATTAGTATTCAATGGGTCTTACCAATTTCAAGAATTGTTAGGTGTGGATCCAAATTATTTGTTTTTGAAGGAAGAAATAAATGAACGAATGAATGAAGGAAGGACGGATGGAAAGAAGAGAGGAAGGAAGAAAGGAAGAAAATGTTTGTTTGCTGGGCGGGGGAGGGGGGATTTCGCGCCTTAATCAAAAGTAGGTCAATTTCGTTTTCACACCGAGGAAAAGTTTATCCTTATATAAAAAATATCTTGAGTGTGGTACGGCCTAGAGAAAATATATCATGTCATTGGTTACGTTTGCCGCTGCTCCAACACTGGGATGGCAAAGAAGATGTTGTTTGCAAAAACCAAACTGGACTTATCATCAGGATTCGTGGATCAAAATTGCAAAAAGGTCGAAGGTTTCTATTGAACAGGCGAAAAGAAACATTTAGTTGATCACTGGTTTGCTAGATTTATTGGGCTGAATTTCAACAATGAAACTCCATGATAACAATGTTGCCAACTGGAAAATTATACAGGGGAGAACAGGCTACCGGTATGATTAAAACTCTATTTAAAATTATTAATATTCTGTAAATAATAAATTCCGAAAGTTCGTCACTCTTTTGCTATTAACAATTAGGTTTAATGCAATTATTAACTTCAATTAATGTCATTTTACAGATGGTCATATGAATAAAATATGACCGATAATTTAGAATGATACGTGTTTTCTACTGCCTAAACCTCTGTAAATTAAAGGTTTTGTAGAAAACTGATCCTCTGAAAGCGTCCTTCGTTCCAAAAAAAGTACTAAAGAGATTTTGTATCACTCTATATTACTTTTAAAAGCTTGTTCACTTTGTTCTATTTTGCAACTGCGCAACTCCAATGTTGTACACCTGAATGGAATCGATGCTCATGTTTGTATATTTTTAGAGTTAATTTGATGTTGTGTACTCAATGTTTATGTAAACAAATGTAACATACGTTTTTATTTTTAATATTTAAGCAAATCAGAACTTATTTTTGTTTTTAACGTCATTTTTTCTCTGTAATTGGTGCTCACACGGTGCACTTTGAAGAGACTTTGGTTTTGTCAGTGAGGAATTTCTTAACTGGATGCCGTTCCTGACGCCAGCCAACGGCTTTTTCTTTTGTAATTCTAAATTCTTTTCTCCTGCTCGGAGAATCGAACCCGGAACCTCTGGATTACTGTGCAACTGCACTAACCATTAAGCCTCGGCTCCTCTAAAATCAGAAATATGATATCCAAAAAAAAACAAAACTTAAAACAGAAAAGAGTAAAGTATTTTTAACTGATATAAGGGTCTTCAACTTTCTATTCTTGTCAGAATGTGTTCAAAAACCGCCCCCAAAAAACCAAATTTTCTATTTAGAATATTTTCAAAATTGTAGCAGCTGATAACATAATTTTTTCCAGGTATGAAGCTATGTAAAATCCCAAACGTAATACGTATTGTTATCCCCTCAATATAATATTTAATACTAAGATACATATTTCTATGGATCGTAGTGATACCTCTTCAGCTCCATTTTTTAGTGCCTTCGCAGCGATAGGACCAGGTTTTCCAAAAGTCTTTCCGTCATCTTTTGGTCCCCAACAGTTGATATAAATATCAATGTAATCTGATTTAAAACTAAGTGCACTTGCTTCTAGTGCGTCTGTAGCTTGACCATCAAGCATTCTAACTCCTAGTGGAAATAAACAATAAAATTGTTAGCCATTATTACTGCTATAATTCTATGATTTTTAGTTATATATATATAATTATTTCTTATTTTAGTAAAATTCATAGTGATATGTTAGGACCTTTTAAGTCCTCGACATGGTAAACAGGATCCTATTATTATTCTGTAGATCAAGATCTCTCAGCTTGTGCTGGTACTTTAGCTACTATCCGTCCAATACCACAGGACGCAGATAGACAGCACCTTTCTTAGGATGTTTGCCGATCCTAGTAGGGCAGTTTCCTGGATATTATTTACTCTTTTCTGGTCGATATAGAGTACTCCCATTCACTCACTCAGACGGTGGATAGCGACTACGGGATCCAATCACCATAGGAATCACAATAGCTCTCGTCTTACATATTCTGTTTACTTCCATAACTAAATCTTGATACTTGGCGATCTTCTCTTGCTCCTTCTCCTTCACTCTAAGTTCCCTGACACAGTGATGTCAATAATTCGTGTTTCAGCATTCTTCTTGTCGACAAGAACTATATCTGGCCTCCTTGCCTCTATTACTCTATCACAGTAGATGTTAAAATCCTAGAGTATTTTAACATCAGTGATCTCCAACACTGGCTCTGTTCGGTGATCGTACCATTTCTTGGTATGCTTGAAACCATGGGCTTTGTACCACTATACCAGTGGTAGATAGTAGCAACTCTGTCATGTCTCTTTATGTACTCGAGTTGGGCTAGCTTCTCACACTCACTGAGGATGTGCATTACCGTCTCATCCCTTGCTCCACACATTCTGCACTTTGATCTTCCTGGTTCCTTTATGATCTTCAGTTTGTAATTCCTTGTAGGTAAAACCTTGCCTTGAGCTGCCATCAGCAAGCCTTCAGTTTCTCTCTTCAACCAACCGGCTTCCAACCATTGCCACGACTCTGTTTCCTCTTCTTTTACCTTCACAGGATACTGGTTGTGTAACTGCCATTTCTAAGCTCATTTCTGTAATCCAAACCTCATCTTATAATCATCCGTAAATATCTTTACATTATTCACCAGTTCTTCCAGTTCTTCCTTATTTTTATTATTTTTATTATTATTCATTATTATTATCATCTTTTTTCACATTTTGTGTCTGGCTGTTTTTATTGCCGAGTTCTATGCTGACAGGCGGGTCATAACAAATGACCATGGGCTACCAGCATTTTCTTTCTCAAAACTCCAGTACTTTTCGCAAAATCCTGGCTGTTCCCAACAACGTTGTCTTTTGAAGTACTCCTAAGTTACAGTGAATCCCAAGCTTTTCAACCCACTTTTTAAATCCTTTGGTCACGGATCCCAGAGCTCCAATAGCAATAGGGACAACTTCTACTTTCTTCAGTTTCCACAGTCTTTTTATTTCTCTTTTCAGATCTTGATACTTTTCTACTTTTTTTTTCTCCTTCTCTGCCACGTTCGCATCCGCCGGTACTGTTATGTCAATGATTATTGCCGTATGTTCCTTCTTTTCTACCAAGACTAAATCTGGCCTTCTTGCTTCAATCACATTATCACACTGGATATTTACATCCCACAACAACTTTACATCGTCACTCTCCAAAACTCCTTCAGGGGTATGCTCGTACCATTTCTTACTGCATTCCAGTCCTCTTTTCTTGCATATATCCCAATGGATCTTTCTCGCTACGTTATCATGACGCCTCTTGTACTCCTTCTGAGCTAATTTCTGGCATGCACTTACAATGTGTTGGATACTTTCACCTGTTTGACCACACAATCGACACAGGGGGCTTCCAGCCGTTCTATCAATGTGATACTTCACATAATTTGTCCTGATGGATTGCTCTTGTGCTGCACAAATCAAGGCTTCTGTACCAACCTTCAAATCACATTTTGACAACCATTCCCAAGTCTTCACCTTATCTACATCATCTGTCAGGTCTCTGACAAACTGTCCATGCATTCTCTTTTCATTCCATGTATCTTTTGCTTTGTTTTCATTCCTTGCCTTAATATCTCTAGCCTCCTCCAGTTCAGTTGCATTTAATTTCTCGAATTCGGCTACACCCTTCAAAAGTTTCTCTTTAGATTTGGCCACGTACACTTTCAGACTACTCTCCTCTTCTTTGACACATCGTTCTATACTTATAAGACCTCTTCCCCCATCTTTTCTTTTCACATACAGCCTGTCAGTATCACTCTTGGGATGAAAAGCACCATGCATTGTCATTGTTTTCCTTGTTTGTCTGTCTAAATCTTTAAGCTCCTTTTCTCTCCATTGTATAATTCCCGCTACATACCGGAATATAGCCACTGCCCATGTGTTGATCGCCGAAACCTTATTTTTCCCATTCAACTTTGATCTAAGTACCAGCCTTACCCTTCTTTTGTATTCCTTTCTAATTGCATCTTTCATTTCAGCTTCTTTGATTTTATCTAATTCCACAATACCTAGATAAGCGTACCCTTCCTCCCCAACCTCTTTCATTGTCTGTCCATCAGCTAACTTAATTCCTTCACTTCTAATAATCATTCCTCGTTTCAATGTCAAAATGCCACACTTTTTCATCCCAAATTCCATACCAATGTCGTTGCTGAACATGTGAACGGTTCTAACAAGCATACTCATCTGATCTTCAGTTTTCGCGTGTAGCTTCAGGTCGTCCATAAACAATAAATGGTTGACCTTGTATTCCGTCTTTCCCCATTCATAAGCCGCATTCACTTTCCGCAATATCAGTATTATTATAATATCATTATTATTATTATTATTATTATTATGTTTTGATTTCTTTTCTTTATATTGTACAAAGTTTTAGAACTACTAACCACCGGGCTTTTACTCATAGCCTAAAGTATTTGGTCATTCGTGTATGCTTTTCTATTATTATTTTTTTTATTTCACGATTTTATTTTTATTAGATACATTCCTTTATGATAATTTATTATTATTATTATTATTATTATTATTTTTATTGTTGTTGTTGTTGTTATGGAGGTAAAGTCTGTGCGTCCAAGTTCGTGCCCCTGGATAGCCTCTTGCCGTTGAGAGGTGAAGCGAATATAGACAGTCCGGAAGTATTTCTGAGTTATTGTTTGCGAATTCTCGTGTTGTTTCAATGATTTTTCAGAAGAAGTTTTCTGACGAACCGACTAAAGGGGAACCTGAAAGTCGGGGGGTCTCTGACGACCCGCAGGAAGAGTGCTTATTAGAACTGGGAAAGTTTCTAAGGCAGAGGCAAGTGAGAATGTTGAAAGTCCCAAGGATGGCAGTCGAACGGAGGAACCAATGGGTAGGAAGGGGTGGAAAGGAGAGAAAAGAGGAAAGATGGGGCAGACTGGTTTGTTCAAAAGCAAATGGAGCCATTTTGAAAGCAAAGTACTGTGGGAGTGTTTCGTGAGGAGTGGTGGTCGAAGGGCAGATGGTTAAATTGGGGAAGTTAAGGAGATGTGGGATGAGAGGGGTGTCAGTGTGAGGAGTGTTGCTAGTCTTCTTTCTCAGCTGAAGCAAATTGAAACCAATGGGTTGTTGTCAGTCGTAGGGCGCGGCGAGATTGAAAGAATGGTCAGAGAGAAAGCTTTAGTTGAGGAGGAGTCTAGCGAAGGGGAAGTTGACTTTTGTATCAGGCCGGAGAGTGGTTTAGGTGATCGAGGTTGTATGCTGGGAACTTGGTTCGCGGTATCAATGCGTGGGCAGTTAGCGTTGTCCAATAGAGCGCTGGAATACTGAATTGGTCTGGTGCTGAGCTGCGCAAACTTGATACCAAGACAAGAAAGATTTTAACGATGAATGGTACTTTCCACAGGAATAGTAGAGTAGGTCGTCTCTACCTCGGAAGAAAGAATGGGGGTCGTGGTTTGATCAGCTTTGAAGACCGTGTGAGGCAGGAAGAGTTAGGGTTAGAAGAGTATATACATGCTACTGAGTAGATGATGTTGGAACAGTTGGGTGGAATGATTTTGCTTGGAAGGGAGACGAAGAAACATTGCAAGACGAGATTGGATGAGGAGAGAAAGGAGAGATTGATGGGGAAGGCTCTGCATGGTAGTTTCTTTCGGGAGACGGATGAAAATGCAACAGAGAGATCAGTACAGTGGGTTAAGGGTCATCATTTCCTTGCTAAAAGCATAGAGGCGTCTGTGTTTGCTGCTCAAGAGCAAGCATTGAGGACAAGGTTGGTGCAGTCGAAGTGGGATGGTGGTGTTAGTCCTATGTGTCGCATCTGCGGAATGGAATCTGAGTCAGTTTGGCATGTTGCGTATGGGTGTAAGATACTGACTCAGAAGGTGTACAAGAGGCGACATGATAGGATGGGATTGAGAATATATTGGGAGCTGTGCAAGAAGAATGGGTTGAAATGTGCTTGGAAGTGGTTTGAAGAGGTGCCTGACAAAGTTGGAAAGAGTGAAGATGGTAGGTTTGAAGTTTGGTGCGATAGATCAGTGGAGACAACGCAACAGATGGAAAGTAATCGTCCGGATGTTGTTGTTGTTGTTAACCGCACTGCTAAGAGATGGCTGATTGTAGATTTTGCTGTGTCTTCCGATCGAAATGTGACAGCTAAGGAAGAAGAAAAGGCCACTAAGTATTCTCCCTTGGCCCAACAAATCCGGAAGTTACACAGCGCATCTACCAGCGTTGTGGGAAGTTCAGGAGTGGTGATGAAGCGGTTGGAGCGCAGTTTGAAATAATTGCTGTTTCAATATTAAATGTATTCTGTGAGTTTATTGAGCAACTAAATACGGTTGTATTAGTCCATGGGTCCTGTCTGTAATTTATCTGCCACTCTTTGTACTGAAATCCCCCCCACAACCACACACACACCAGCTATTGCAAAGACGCTTTCTTGATCGGTAACTGTAGTGACTATTGGTAAGAATCTAAGGATAAGTGTTTCAAAAAGGTTTCGATCGATACCTTCAAATGAAGTATAATTTCCAGTGTGTTAAAACAAAATAATAATATTCTTGATGCAAAACAGAAATCAGGAAGTGTAGCCATCAAGTGAGAAGTCAAGAAAAAAGTCAGCAGTTAAAAAACACCAAAGAAAAAGGATTTGTGTTTCCCAAAAATGTCCTACCTAAAGTTGGGTTTTGATCAGGGAGTTCAAGCCTGTAGAGAAGTGATTATGCGGCAACTAATTACGAGAAAAATGAATTTTACATTTTATATAAGTAATAATAATAGTAATAATAATAATAATAATTTGGAATGCCACAACTTAAATCTTCGAATATTATAATGTTGCCCTTTGATGGTTCCCGATTAATTGAAGTCAGGTTGCCACCTTCCTTCGTCCAGATCAAACTCGATCATTTTTATTGAAAGCAAAAGGTAGTGAAAAGGAAGTAAAAAGGTGCATTGTTGCTTGTAAATCGTTCCGTTTCGATTTTCATGTCACTGGTGTTCAAGGAATGGTGTTAAAGACTTGGACGTAAATGCCCCCAAATGGAGAAGGTCTTACGCATTTTTTTAAAAATATATTATTAATTAGTAAATTATTGATTATCACAAAATTATGTACACCTGGGTTGTGATTTCAAAATGTGCTCAGTCAAATTGACCTTAAAGGTAACAATCTGCTCTTTCAAACAATATTGTTCAATATTTCACTACTAACAATTTAACCCCAGACAAGTACAGTATGTCAAACTGCACTCACATTTTTCCTTGAAGTTTACAATTTCTCAAGGAACAGGAATTTTCAAAATTGCTTTTATCAACTATATTTTCAATCAGTAAAGTTTGCTCTTGATCCTTTATTCCTTTATTATTAAGGTTATTTCCCATAAAAATATTAAGCTTTATTTGAAGTTGAAACCTTTTGTTCGTCACCAACCTCCTATTTTTGAATTGTATGCTACTCCTACTCCACATATTCCATTGTTTGCAATAGCTGCAACTTCACCTGCGCATCGAGTGCCATGACTGCAAAGAGAAAAGAAGTAAAATATTTCATAGGGTACTAGAAGAACAATTGAAAAATAGCAAATTCGCTAAAATAGGTGACAAAGAATCAGAATAACATCTATGGTGGGTGTACCTCGCTCAATTGAAAACCATTTCAAATGCTCCAATGACAAAAGTGGAGACAGTTGAAACTGTTACATCTTCTAAAACGTTTATTAACATTTGTTACTTTTGAAATAAAATGCACAGTAGATCCTAATTGACGCTAGACTAATGTTTCTTAAGCCATGCATAGGCATGTTTAGCCCTTTTAGGTGAAAGCATACAAGGTACATGCATTGCAGCCAGATGGTATGTGTATGTTAGATGAAATTCTGTAATCAATTAACAATAAGTAACCTTGCAGGAAGCGGTAGCAATATCTCCCAAAAAATTTACTATCATAATTTAGCAATTTACTTTTTGCAATTTAAAGTAAAAATCATTATATACTATTTTCATCTTTCAGTATGTGACCCTAACAACCCATCTAGTACTTGTACAGGATAAAAAGTTTTTGAAAATTTAAGTCCAGATTTAATCGGAATTAAAATATGTAGGCATTACATTACTTTGAACAAGACTGGAGATCGATTGTAGTGCATTGTTAATCAACCCTCTATCTTTGTATAGGTCATTATGCTACTAAGGTAACTTGCTTTCCAGCCTTGCAGACAACCTAAGTGAAGATCTAAAAATTTGAAGTCCTCTTGTATCCAACGATATATTCCAAAGTATATTTTTGTAAACAAAATAAGGTGTTATTGCCTACTTGTTTGTTCTGAATAAAACAGATTTGATTTGTAGAAGTAGGCTATTTTCTGCATAAATCTCAACCAGAAAGCTGTCTAGCCTCTCCGCGCTTTTTCCACTGTTCCAACCATTTCTGTTCCCTCTCCTCTTTTGGTTCGTGTTTTAGAGATTGAGTAGCGTCCAGAAAGCTTGTCCTAGCTCGGATGGAGAAGCTGCACAACAATAGATTAAGAGGAGCTGTTTGCCTAATGAAGAACTTGCCAGTGGAAGTGGGGAGAAGTGGACAGTATGAAAGACTTTAAATCGCCTCCGAACTGAAAATGGATGATGCATGTCATCCCGCAAGAAGTGGGGATTCACCACAACAGAAACCTGCAGCTGTGGATCGGTGCAAACAATGCCCCACCTTCTTAACTGCCCCACTGCACCAACCTGCCAACCAGCTGACCTGGCGCTCCCCTCAGAGGAGGCTTTGGGTTGTACACGTCTCTTGTCTGGAGTACAAGAGTCTAGTAGGACAGGAAGAATAAGAAGAAACCAGAAAGCAGTTAAGACATAGTGGTTATACAATATGCTTACCAATTATCTGGATCACTATCTCTGGGTTTGGGGTCTGCATCGTTGTCATTGAAATCATAACTTGCTTTAGGGTCCTATAAAAAAGTATGGAAAAGTTTTGATAATCCCTGACACTACGATAATACCTCAGGAGGTAATTACATGAAAAATATGAGTCGAAATAGAAAAATTTATCTCTTTCTAAAAATTCTTTATACGGATTATTATAAAAATAAGTAATAAATAACTAATAATAATAATAATAATAATAAATAAGTAATAAGTAATAAATAATAATTATTAGGGACCATTATGGAAATAAGGTCAGTTTGACCTTTTAATGTTATCCCTGCTACTTCAATTAGGGGTAATTTTTTTTTCTGTCATTATTTTTATTTTAATTCAATTTGTAATATTTTTATGCAACATTCTTTTTAGTATTAATTCGTACAAAAGTTTGTAAATTAACTTTAAATTGTAATTTATTGACTTTCTAGGCCTTTCTTTTGTTTTAAACATTTGTAAACATTTTTCATTTTATGTTTGTGGCAAATAAAAACTTACTTACTTACTTGGACTGAACAAAACGTTAGTTTTTTGAAGACGAGTTTTAATTTGCACCAGCTCATGTGAAACACTGAACTTTGAAAATATAACATGTAACAAATATATAATAAACATGTCTAACAAAGAATGAACAAAAAATAAACTGATGGATTGTAGCTGCTGGGCCTAGTTACATAATAATTTTTGTTGATGTGAAGCTTGCATTAACTTTTAATAATAACTCTTTCCAAATAAAAGTTTATCCTGTAAGTTAAATATTTTTAGCTAGATAAGTTTCTTTGGCCATGTTTTCTATAAAAGATTCTTGTTTTGTAAAATCTTTAACCATGGGCATAAAAGCACTCCTTTTTGAAACTCCAAGATCTCAGGATAGACGCAAATTTACACCCCATTGTCTGTGGATTTAGGACCAAGGATGAGTACCAGTTTTCATGTAGGAGTGAACCTGCCATGGTTATAGGTTTCCTGTTAAAATTAGAACTTGGAAATTTACAGTAGATTGAAAAATCTATTACAACGTAGACAAGAATAAATGTGATATTTTCTAGACGTTGATTAATCTAAATCAATAATATTTACCTTAATGGTTGTTCAAATTTTATAAAAGCTTTTGATGGTTTTATTGTAAAGAAGTAAAGTGTCCTTTGGAAGAGCTTGAATTTTCAACATTAAGATAGACGAATTCAAGTTTGTAAAACAGTTGTGAAGGATAAGAGTGAAAATCCAGATTATTTAAAATCTAAACTTGCTTTATTTGTTGCATTAACATAAAAGTTATTCCCAAAATAAATATCCAAATGACTATTGTCAGTAATGAAAAAAGAATACTCACATAATTTCCTTCTAAATCAGGATGTGTATAGTCTAATCCTAAAATGCAATCAAGGAACAAATGGACAATATCAGAAAAAGAGAGTTTACTTTCCCACTTCACAAAAGCTTCCTTTAATAGTGACAACAAAACAGTACATAGCAATATCAAAATATATGAAAATTTTATTAAAGAACAAGTTTACAATTAGGATAATAGTTTCTTAAATATCCCTTGAGGTTTCTGAGACAGTAAGGTTATGGCACTAGCGTGACTTGCTTTCTCTTTCAAGCCCTTCACACATTTTTGTGAGCGACATTTTATCATTATTCTTCCTGAAATATATCCTGGAGAGAAAATCTGTGGTTTGGAAAATTTAGTGCAACCAGATTGAGGACCAGAACAATTTGCTACAATAGTGCAGCATTCTGTTTTAAATACATGCTTTTTCTGTAAGAATTTTTTAAAAAGAACTTCGAGGCTGAAAATGGGACAAAATTAAGAATATTCTAATAATATGCTTTGGCATAGGTTTTTCTTCTAGATATCACAACTTGGGTGACCCAACACGAAGTTTGATTCCATTTTTTATTTCATATGACAGAAGTTTGATTTTTTATTAGCAACTCAACTAAACTCTAACGAATTATCCAAAACAAAAACATAACAATGTAATAATTTCAAAATAAACAAGCACGTGTAATTGAACGATGTGACTGTCAATCATTCACAACAATGCACGTTTCTTTTAAGATATTCAATCATAAGTTTCTATACAAACAGATGGTCGCTCGATGGTTATAGTGTGTGTAGATGGATTGAATTCGTAAAAAGAAGAACCAGGTAACTCTGGGAGCGAGGAATTAAAAAAGTAACTTTTCCACAATAAATTGTTGTCGTGCTATAAATGTATTAAGACAATATGAAGCTGATTTTACTGCCACAACAAAGTTCCTTTGAAGGGCATCGTCTTAGCTCAGTTACTGGAAAAAATAACATTAAAAAGCAAAAAAAGCTGTACAATATTGTGGCTGAAACGAAAAAACAGGGTTATCATAAAAAAAAGCATGTTGACCAACTAAAGGTATGGGAGAGGTTTTAACAATTGGTCAAGGCTCCCTTCTCACTAGTAAAAGACATGTTGTAGGTAACTGTCTCTTCCCTTTTTCAGGAAGACATAAAGGAAATTGAAGCATTTAACTTTTAGAGTACACTAATACGGTTGTTGTTTTATCAAGTGATTAAAAGTTTAATGTTGATTGGAGTAGAACTAAAGATGCTGCAAGGCATCAGAGTACTCAAGTAGTCACTCAACACTTGTAGCCTGTTAAAAAGGCTTCTCATTAGAACTCCGATTTTCTAGTGTACGAAAAACGTCTCCATAAAGTTTTAGTTGCTTTTAAAGTTCGTCTGTTTTTCCCTTCTTCTTTATCATCTTCATCTTATTTACTTAGGTGAACACCTGGCGATCCAAGCGTATTCTGCAGTGGGATGAATCCCTGGGTTACTGTAGATCTTCTTTGCCGTCAGTATCTCCTCTATACAGCTCAGTTCCTTAATACTTGTTTGGTGTTGTTTTTTCCTGTATAACAAACATACCAACCATAGAGCCACTAAGGGCATGGAACTATGAAGAAGAAGAAGAAGAAGAAGAAGAAGAAGAAGAAACAAAACTAAAAAATGTCCTTTCCAAGAGGTAAGAGTTGATCTTAGAGTTGAAGATTTTCAAATCATATGATGAAGGAAAGTACTCAGATGCCAAAGTGTTCAACAATCTACCTGTTCAAGGAAAGAAACCAGATTCATAGAAAGATATATTACAACGAGGAGCAACAGTTGGATTAGGATAAAAAAGTTGAGAGAAACGAGTCAGAAGGGATGCAACAACCTGATCTGATACCAGCAAGGAAACTCATTCGACCATTTTCCATGATAATACATACAGAAAAGGTTGAAAAGTAGCAGCAAAAGCAGGACTTATTGAGTTACAAACAAATCTGTAAACTCGATCAAGAACATTAAGAGGAGATGAGGGAGCACGTGTGCAGTTTTGACAACGGTATTTCATAAAAGGACGGATAGTAGATGTATAGAAATACAAAATGGCATCAGGTGTAAGGTGACTATCTGGTGCGATACAAAGAACCAACAATTTTATAAGCAGACTTACCAATAAATTTAATATCAGAAACCCAAGAAGGATCTGGAGAAAATGACAAATTAAGCAGTCTCATTGACGAGCATTCCTCGAGAGAGGAAAAAACCTTAGGGTTAACTTCAGAATGATTTTCCATGAATATTGAAAGGAAATAAGTACTCAGCTTTATATCATTGCAAGACTAAAGCCCAAGGTTGCTTTTTGATACATTTTTTTTGCTAACTTATGTTGCTTCCAATTTGTAAAGCGGTTTCTGTTTTCCCCCCAGATAAAATATGTGTAGATTTCCTAAATGGGTGGGTATATTTCCAAGGAACGGTCTGTTGTCGTCTGTAAAGAAGATAGAGGTGCCTGAATTGGGCCAGAAATAGAGATAACGCTCTTAGTTTCTGTCGTACTAACAGTAGCTTTGGCTGAAATAGTACTAGAAGCAATAGAGAAAGAAAAGGAACAGTATCAGAAGTATTTATCTTAACAGTACTAGCATCACTATCAGAAACAATGGCAGTAGTAGTTGCAATAGCAATGTTATTACCAGTAGAAGTGATATTTAATGTAATAATCACCGAAGTAGTAGTAGTAGTTGTTGTTGTAGTCATTGTTATTATTATTATTGTTGTTGTTGTTATTATTATTGCTGTTCTTATTGTTGTTGTTGTATGAGTAGTACTTGTTTTTGAAGAAGTAGTAGTTGCTGTTGTTTTTATTGTGGTTGTTGTTGTAGCTGATTTTGTAGTTGTTGTTATCGTAGTTGTTGTTGTTGTTGTTGTTGCTCTTCTTATTGTAGTAGTAACTGACCTGAAATATCAGGGTGCTTTCAAATGTTTGCTAAAAAAGCCTCTTTCTCCTCGTGACATTGCTTTTTTTGTGTCACAATGTCACTTGTTCACGCTTCATAAATTAAAGGGAGTCATCAAGTTATATTCAACACAATAATCAATGTTCTCAGCACAAAAAAACCCAAATAATTTATATCCGTATCGTTATATTCACTGTTATGTTTAAACTCAACACCTTGAGTTTATTAAATGCAGTGTTACATACCACTCGTATTTGATTACAAATAGTAGTCATTTGAAGTCTCCAAACAAGCAAAGCAATATTTTCACTCAAGTAATAAAACGAAAGCGTAAGCTCACCATCATCTAATACGGCAGTTACAATTCCTCTTCCAGTGATGTTTTTGGACCACACAGGCAACACATTAATATCTACACCTGCAGGCCCACTTGACTGACCTGTATTCAGCTATAAACAAATAGAAATGAAAAAAATAAGCTGTTATAACAAAATTCTTAGTTTTAATTTGATTGAATTTAATTTGTTCTTTGCTAAATATTCCTTTTATTTTCGTCGAAAATTTTTTCTGTGATGCTCTTTTACACTAAAACGTCAGAATGAAAGGATTGGAGTGGGTTTTTATCAATACGAAAACGACTTTTTGGGTCACAGATAAAGAAATTCTTAACAGAAGAAGTTAAAAACAGCAGCAGCAGGTCAGGTAAGTGATTATCTCATAGTTTTGAACCCAGTCTACCCTTGGCACCGATGAATCCAATCAAATAAAAGAAAAAACATTGTCAATCAACACAAACAAGAATAAAAAAAAAAAAAAAATTTAAAGCCTAGATGTTCCCCCCGATAACTCAAGTGATCCTCATGTCCCATGCAGGCAGTTAGTTAGAGACTATTGGCATACATTTTAAAGGTTGAGTTACAGGATAAAAGAGAGTGTTCCTAGTTTTCACATACCAAAATCGTTTAAAACAGTTTATTTTTTGCCTTTCAAGCAAATTCCATTTACTCACCAAGTACCACATTTCTTTGAATTCTGGATCTGAAGGTATTCCTTCTCTTTTTGTCCTTTCTAGTATCATTTGCTGCTCTACCCATTGTACCTGCAGTGTTATGAAATAAATTAAATATTAGAAATTTTATTGATAGTAGACAATAGAATATTCTGAAAAATTATAGGGAGAAATATTTATTTGTTACACTGATAATGTATTTGATTTTAAATAGTTGACATTAACTTCATAGTCAGAGGGAAAAGAATAGGGTCTCTTGTCCGAAGAGGGTAAATAGCGAAAGTTTAAAAGAAAATCTTAAAGACTGTCATTTAAAGATGTGTCAGAAGGGATATAGATACCAACGAGTAGTAGCAACCCATTCACTTTCAATTTTCTATTCTCTAAGGTAACTTTGAATTCAATATTGTTGGTTAAGCCTTGTAATGGAGAAGCTTCATACCAAAGATGGGTGGATATTAGACTGGCGGATCTTCTATCGAGCAGAGTGTTAGCCTATATAGATAATGTTGTTATATTTAGCAGAACATTTGAAAAATACCTTTAAAGTTTAAGAAAAGCATATCAACGGGTATTTTTCAGGAAGATCATTAAAATTGTCTAACTGAGTATTTGTGGGTAATCTATAAAACAAATGAAATAGAGGAAAGATTGAAAATTCCAGCTTTGTGGAGATAAACAATGAGGTTCCTAAAACACCAAGCTTTTGGGATGATCCTCCTCATAAGGGTTGCAAATACAAATGGTAAATCATTATGATGTTAAGAGAAGGACAACTATGAAAAAGAGAGATAGATATCAAGAATAAAAAAAGGAAAGAGGTTTCCAGATATTTGTTCTTTAAATAATCTATTTGTGTGACGCAGTTTGTTTACACATATTTGAAGAAGTACGTATTTATATGTGATTCATCCAATTTCGCTATGCCACAAAGAAAAGAATTGAGTGCACGACAGAGCAGTAGCAGAAACGTTCATAAAATAGGTACTAAATTTAATTTTTTAGGGAAATCGCTCCCAACAAAGCCGATAGACCATTTTGGTGTCAAGAGCTAACAGTGAACACAAAAACGAGATTCAGGGAATGGAATCTTGCTTTCTTGGTACATAATGGTATAAGCTGTTTTCAAATTGATTTATTAATCGTGAATAGGTAAAAGTTATTCCTGAACCATTTTGTTTTCAGCATTAGGTGCTCCTAATGGATATAATATGATTACAAAACAACTTTTATTAAAATTGTGACTCTAATACAAACTTACCTCTTCTTCTAGTCTCAATAAGTCTGTTTTTTCTTTTGCACTATCTTTCTCTTGCTTTCCAACATCTTCGTGTTTAAAATTATAATGACCCTTGAGAGTCCCTATCTAAAAAGTGCAAGAGAAAAATAATACTTTTGAACAACCTATGTTCATTTTCCCTTAACACAAATGTAGTGATTCAGCATCGAGGTCTCTATTTCTACCAATTGGTGTCTAGTGGTAGACAATTTCGATTCATAGACCTTTTCCATTATTTTTTTTTCTCTTTTAATCCACTTAAAGCCAGAGATGACTGTTATTCAGACATTATTCTTTAATTTAAAATTCCAAGATTCAGATTGCTGATTGTGAGTTTAAAAGGCTAAGGTGATGGTCAGCTTGATGTACCCTCAATTAATGTTCAAACTATTGTATTTTTTTCTTTGAGAGAAGCAATACATTTTTCTTGCTTGAACGGAGCAGGACTAACATTTTTTGCTAGAACTAGTTTCCAAGATACACAAATATTATGTATCAGAAAAACGTCATGATTATATGTATATCTATGTATTACTATAGCTATAGGAAGAGTGTGCTCAGTGCAATGTAGAGCTGGTGCAATCGATGTAAATGGTAAACAAAACAGCAAACATATTTATGCAACTTCTTTTCAAATGTGTATCTTGCATGTGTATATGTGTATGTGTCTAAGCAACAATTATTTAGGATGCTTTACGTATTGAAGATATATAATATGGGGCGCAATACTAAGTACAGAAGCACAAGAAAGACAACTTCAAATTTCTTGCATTGGATTCAGCAGTAAAATATAATTAAAAACATATATATCTAAAAATATCCCTCTGTTTATATAGTTGTGTGTGTAGCACCTCTCTATACTAAAAGTTTGGTCTGGTTTGTCTGGCAGACGTTTCCATTGACAATCCTACCATTTGTTATGGTACTCCATACAATAATATGCTGCCTTATGGAGGAAAACACTCGCTGGGGAATGCATTGACCAGTCCCCTGGTGAGGAAGTCCTGTTAGGAAAAAAAATGGTCTTTCACGTCACATGAAACCTCTCAAATGTCTGTAATCAGATATAAACTCTATTTTATGAAAGCCTCCAGTTTTTTCCAGTAAACCAGGCAGTATTAGTACCATATTACACAATACATGTAACTGAATAACGGTCAATTATACCTGTTTTTTCACAGCTTTTTCTTTTTTTTATGCGAGTTCTATCCTTTCATAGAATCAGAAATCGAGACATTCTTATGTAAAAAAAACCATTTCTTCGGGGCCTTGCTTCAGTAGCTATTTTGACAACTTTGACCAGAACGATTATCCATTCTGTTTGACTCGCAAATTAATGAATGATTTGAGCTTAACTGTAAATCCACAAAATATAGTGAAAAGCAGAACGACTTCTTTAAATGCCTTACCTGCTACCGACGGTTGCGACGTAACCTTTGGCAAAACTTTACTCTTTGCGATAAAGAACACGTCGTCAAAAATCCGTCATTAGTGACGGATCGTTAGCAATTCGTCATTAATGACATATAGTAAGTAAACCATCCTTAACAGGACATCCTAATGATACATCATTAATAGCACATCATTTGCAATGTTACTTTTGCAGAGGAGCCGTGGCTTAATGTTACACGGTACCCAAGGGGTTCCGGGCTCGATTCCCCGAGCGGGCGAGGAGAATTTGAAACTTTACAAAACGAAAAAGATATTGGTTGGCGTCAGGAAGGCCATCCGGTCAAAAAATCCTTTCTGCCCAAACAAAGGTCCTCTGCAGGGCACCGCTTGAGCCCCAATTGCTGAAGGAAAATGACGTTAAAAGCCAAAAAAAATAATGACAATGTAACTTTTGTAACGCATTGTTAATAACATATCATTGGTATTAACATAAAACTACCTTTATTTCATTTCATTTTCATAAGATATATTTAGTGATAAAGTGATAAAAAGTTATCAAAATTAAAAACATATAATCAAGATGTGATTAGTAATAGTAATAACATGGTTTTAAGGGTGACTTGGAATGAATAACCCGAGTTTCATTTCTACAATTTCGAAATCGCTCGAACGAAGTGACGGCTATTTGAAATTTTAGAAATGAAACGATGGATTATTAATTTTAAATTACCCGAAAAAACATGTTATTCCCAATTAATTATATGACAAACTTGTCACTTAAGATGAAAATATCAAATCAGCGAAAAATAACGCCAATAGACCTATTCTTTCATCAATAAAACACAACATATTTATTGGAACCATTATTAATTGTTTACAAAATACTGTATTCTGATTGGCTATAAATGTATCGTACGATTTTTTTATGAGATGAATTCCTATGAATTCAAATTGTGTAATCCAATTAAAAGTTAAATAATAATTGCTGTTTAGGTATGTCTAAACATTGTCATAGTTTTGAATTTATTTGCTCATTCAGAGATAATCTACTCAGCTATAAACATAGCTTTTAAATTTTTTCAATCTCTTGTTTGTTGGGGCGCAACATTTGATTTTGCAATGGAATGTGTGAGACGGGTTCTCCAGGTGTTTTGCTGGGTCGGATTCGTTTCCGTAGTAACCGTGCCCTAATTGGGTGGCTGGTGTTCTGACCGTCGTAACTGTACGTTTTTATTTATTTCTCCAATTTACTCTGACCACATATACAGGTACCTTCCTATATCTTGCAACTTTGATGGATGTTTTTATCCTTGAGGGCTTACAGCGTCTTGGCCTTTTTGTTAATCATTTTACTGATACAAGCAACTTGTGTTTTGTATATTTTTGTCCAAAATTTGTCCAAAAACTACTTGGACGGTTTCTCACATTCAGGAAGTGTGGTATTTATATCAAAATGAATGTTTTATTATCCTCAAAAAAGTTCTTAGGTGTAATCATAGCTATTTCTGTATTCTTCTATTTTAGTAAACCGGATTTCAAAACCTCTTTATCTCCATCCTTTCTTGTGAAAAATTAGATGTGATTCTATGTGCCCTGTAGAAATCTGCATTTACAGATCTTTTATATCGTTTTGGGACCTTGGATTTCTAGGAAATCTTTTCTTTTCACGAACATTGAAACATGCCCTTCAAACATATGCAGCTTAGTGATACAAGAACTTTCAAAGATTCTTTTCCACTGTGAGGTGTTTGTTATTGATTGCAGCGTGCACTTACTGATACTGTACATGATTCCCTCTGGGTGTTGGACACACATTTGGCANGCTATTTCTGTATTCTTCTATTTTTAGTTTGAAATTGACGGATGCCACTTTATAAATCTTCACGGGTAAACCGGATTTCAAAACCTCTTTATCTCCATCCTTTCTTGTGAAAAATTAGATGTGATTCTATGTGCCCTGTAGAAATCTGCATTTACAGATCTTTTTATATCGTTTTGGGACCTTGGATTTCTAGGAAATCTTTTCTTTTCACGAACATTGAAACATGCCCTTCAAACATATGCAGCTTAGTGATACAAGAACTTTCAAAGATTCTTTTCCACTGTGAGGTGTTTGTTATTGATTGCAGCGTGCACTTACTGATAATGTACATGATTCCCTCTGGGTGTTGGACACACATTTGGCATAAGTTACTCTTGACAGTCTTATAGTATTTCTTTTTCACGGAGTTTGTGCCCAATGCCTGTTCTTGCGCAGCAATCAGCAAGCTCTCCGTTTCTCTCTTGAACTCGCCCCTTGACAACCATAACCAAGAGTCATCAGTTTTCAGCTGTTTTGTGTCCCTTTCAAACTTGCCATGCTTATTCATTGCTTTCCAGTGTCTTCTCCGTCCTTCGTCTATCCTCGCTTTGTATTCCAGCTTTCCTTCAGTGGCACCTTGCTGTAGTTTAAGCGCCGAACTCACATGCTGCAAAAGCTTTTCCTCGCTGTTCACCAGGTAGTAATTCAGACTTCGTTTCTTGCTGCAGTACAATCCCTCACACTTATGAGGCCTCTCCCACTATGCTTTCTCTTCGTGTAAAGGCGGTCTAGGTTCGACTTGGGATGATGTGCCTTATATTTGTGTAGCACCTTGGACGTCTGTCGGTCCATCTCCTGAAGGTCGTCTTGCCCCCAGTCAAGTATAGCTGCACTTTATCTAACAACAGCAACAGCCTATACGTTATGGCTGAAATGAGGTTTTTCGAGTTCAGTTTGCCCTTCAACTTCAACAGTTTGTGCAAGTATTCAAAATAGGTATTCTTTACCCAGATTCATCTCCGTTTCTAGAATATCCTCAGCTTTCAAAGCACCCAGATATTTATACCCTCCTTTTTCGGGGTCACCAATGCACTGGTCACTAGACAATCCAATGCCATCAGTTGCCACAAGAAATCCTTTTTTCATAGCTATTACTGCACACTTTGATACCCCTAACTCCATGACAATATCATTACTGACAAATCTGATAGTTCGTACTGGTGAATCGATCTCTTTCTCATACTCTCTAAAGAGCTTCAGATCATCCATGAAAAGAAGATGGTTGATCTTTGGCTCGTCCTTATTCAGCATATATCCCATAGGCAACGGTCTGACAACGAGACACAATGGTATTAGTGCAATGACAATAAGAAGTGGAGAAAAGGAATCTCCCTGGAAGATACCCACCCCTCTTAATGTTGACACTTTCGAGGAGCTGATCGTTGGGGTACATGCTAGCATGCTAGCTGAGATCAGGTCAACTACCGCATCAGAGATCCTGAACAACTTTAAAGTCTCGACAATCCACGAATGTGGCACCATGTCTTAGGCTTTTTAAATTGATCCAAGCCATAGATAGATTAGTGTGGCGCTTTTTACAGTTCTTAAGCACAGTCTTATCTATAATAAAATGGTCCTTGGTGCCTTGTTACTTCCTGCGATAACCCTTTTGCTCCATTGAGAGTAACTTGTGATGTTCTAAGTGGTCATATGTTTTGTCAGCAAGCACTCCTGTGAAAACTTTCCACAGAAGGTTAAACATGCTATCGGCCTGGAGTTCCCTACTTCAGGGCCCTTAGCTACATCTTTGCTTATTAAAGTTGCTATACCTTCCACCATCCATGACGGTACATTGCCTTTCAAGAGGCAGTCATTAAGGAGGCGATTGGACTCAGCAGTGAACTGAACCTTTTTAACCAAAAGCCCTTAAAACCATCTGAGCCTGGTGCTTTCTAGTTAGTTAATCCTGTCAACCTGTGTTTAACAACTTCTTTGGCCACTTCCAAGTTTTCCTGACTAGGTATGTCATGCAGAAGCTGTTTAACACCTTTCAGCGACTCAGCGTTTTGATTGTGTGTAACTGATTTACCCCAAAGGTCGGCCCAGAATAGGGTTGCCTTTTCGGGATTGGGTGATACATTATTCTGGATATCTCCTTCCAGGTTCCTAAAAACTGCCTCTGGTTGGTGTTAAAGAGACTATTCTGTTCATTTTTTTAAACTCTCACTGCCTTACTGGATATCCTCAAAAATAGAAGGCTATTGTGATTGAGTAAAAGGGAGTTTGAAGGGAAAGAGAATAGAATGATCAATAAAGTTTATATGAAAGGTGATCCCTCACATTCAGATACACACTTACACAGAACAACACAAGAGATATATTCCTTATGTTACTCGTCTGAGAAACCATTCCCAACAAAAAAAAATTATGCAGTGTCTCATTTTTTTAAATTTGTGCCAAATTAGAAGAATCAAGATGACGACTACATTAGTTTTAGATCCTGTAAGAACATAGAAAAGAAACAACGAGGTTGGGAAAACTATTTCCAAATACTGCAGCTGTATTAAAATCCTGTTAGCACTAAAGTCCCTAAGTCACGCTATATCCATAATGAAATCCCTTCCAGAATCAAAAGTACGTACTGGGTCATGTCCTGACAAAAGGAAGAGGAACCATCACAACAAACTCTAAGGAACACCTGCCACTATAGGATATATATATATATATATATATATATATATATAAATTTCAACAACAAAGACATTTTGCATGATAGGACAAGCTTTCGTATATTTACTCCGTCAGGTCCTGACGAAGTAAATATACGATAGCTTGTCCTAACATACAAAATGTCTTTGTTGTTGAAATTTATATACTTTTAGAGACGACTACCTGCTTTGATGAAATTTATATATATATATATATATATATATATATATATATATATATATATATATATATATATATATTCTACATATTCTACGTATGTAAGCCTCCAGCATTTGTGACTATGAAGCTATCAAATCCAAGCTATGAGAATTTTGGGCCTGGGCCTAGGTAAAAGTTTTTTGCAACGATCTTCTACTTGATTGGCTCATTCTTTTCTCCAAACCGTAGTATAGAGTATCTTGTCCAAAGCTGCAGTGAGTGATTAATTTCCTTAAAGAATGACCACTTTCCTTTTAAACCAGGCACATTACATTATCATGTTACATATTTTAATAGATTAACCACTTATATTTACAAAATTCTGGTATCAGTACAAGACCTTAAAACCACACAAACAATTAGAACAAGGAGATCTCTGTTAACATGTTAAATCAAAATATTTTTGTTGATATAATTTTACAGTTTTGAAAATCCTTAAATAGTTATAACACCATTGTTCTTATTAGAAAAGTAACTTAAAGAAAAGAGTTGCAAAGNTATAGAGTATCTTGTAACCGTAGCTGCAGTGAGCGATTAATTTCCTTAAAGAATGACCACTTTCCTTTTAAACCAGGCACATTACATTATCATGTTACATATTTCAATAGATTAACCACTTATATTTACAAAATTCTGGTATCAGTACAAGACCTTAAAACCACACAAACAATTAGAACAAGGAGATCTCTGTTAACATGTTAAATCAAAATATTTTTGTTGATATAATTTTACAGTTTTGAAAATCCTTAAATAGTTATAACACCATTGTTCTTATTAGAAAAGTAACTTATAGAAAAGAGTTGCAAAGTCAAATGGAAGGTTGAATGGGAAAATGTAGCTCGGAGCAGAGCTTCGAGCACACAAGGATGAAACAGAGATTTATTGTTACCAATGACGCTGATTTCATTTCTGCTTTATATAGCTGAATTTTCTCACTTCCTTCTTTTTACAGATTTTTGAAAAATAAAAACTCAGCTGCCCGGAACTGGATTCGAACCAGTGTTTTACATCTGAAATAAACATCTACACTGTAAAAACTAAGTTAATGAAGCTCCGGCCATAGCCTGATCAGTTTTGCAGGCTTATCTTCCTCTTGACTGCCTTATTTGTGCTTTTCTTTACAAACTAAGTACCCAGTGTAAAATCAACGAAAGCATGATGTTGTTGAGTACCAAGTTATCCATGAACTAATTATCATCTTTTACTGAAAAAAAGTTGGTAGCATTGGTAAATGTTATACTTCTGCGTTTTTTACAACAAAAATATAAAACCAACTTTTACCTTATCTTTCCTTGCGTTTCCTATATTTCAAAGTTATTAATCCTTTTAATAAATGACTATAATTATACAACGTCTTCAGAATTTAACAAAATGAATTGTAACATTTCGATGGCTAGATATGAGCACTTAAAAAAATCGCTATTTATTAATAAAGATTGTAGCCATCAAAGAAATAGAGAAAACTACAAAAAATATATTTAACACATCGTTTCTGCAATGGAATTTGACTTTGTTTATATTATAGAAACAAAACCGTTATTGCCTTGCTGAAAATGGAAGTAATTATTTCGGATCTTTAAAGCAGTAACTGGCGTTAACACTAAAATTGTCTTTAATAATGGTAACTTTTTTAATCATACCTGGCCTATGACTTTGAAGCCGTGCTTTTTTGCAATTTTATTAGCGATTTCTTCATGCGGTGGATTGATATGAACAGCCCATGTATTTGAATAAAACTTTTCAGGCTTTCTACGGTATTTTTTGTGATTCCTATGTTTGTGATCTCGCTTTGAATATGTCGAATTTCGATGAACATGTCCATACGTTGTAACGTCAAGAAATAGAAAAACTATCACTATTAAGACGAAATGGATGTTCCGATATTCCAGTCCTAAGATATCTAATCTCATAGTGGATCATTGGGTGGAGTCTAAAGGTCTATAGGTTTTCTCCCTTGATATTCTCGTCCATATGTTTTTCTGAATCCTTACATAATGGTTAAATTGATGAAAACATAGAAGGAATAATTGAAAATATATTTAAATAAAAGAAAGGAGAAAGGATAAGTTACGTTTAACTAAATACTTCATTTGAACCAGAACTTCAGGAAGTTGCAGGTACCCCTATTGCAGATTCTGTCACAGTTATAACCCGTGAAGTGATTTTCAATAGGATGTCAAGAGCTGAATGAAATATTTGCAATGTCTCCACAATTGCTTGCACGCTTGATTGAACCATATCGTTTTCTTGTCAAGGCAACAAGAACGTACTGTTTTTCTCCACAGGCCATTACTTCCTTCAGATAATCGTAACTATCTCTAGGCAGCAAATGTAAATTATCACATCACGAAGAAGATTAAATAGTAGCCTTGTAAACTTCAATACTGAAAAATTTTCATCCGATATGGTGGCACGTTTTTGTATATGATAAAAAAGTATCCTCGTTTTAGTCTTTTAATCTTGATCTTGTCAAGATGAAAGCAAGAAAAAGGAGATATTGGATTTGATTAGATCCAACGATGGATTAAAGTAAAAAAGTAATTTTTCAAGCCAATTTTCTCAATGTAGGCTGGATGATTAGATTTCAATTTCGGGGTTAAAAATAAGAAGTAAACACTTTTTTTTCCAGGTTACCTTGACTTACTTGACTTAATTGCGTAACCCTCCTTGGGTCTTTGCACATTCTTTCTTTACATATTCCTTCCAGGTGGCACGATCTTTCGCCTTGCGTTCAGCAGTCAGGATCGGAATTCTGAGATCATCTCGGATTTGGTCTGCCCAACGCTTTTTTGGTCTCCCTCTACTTCTTTTTCCTTCAAAATCTTCTTTGAATGCTCTTTTCACAAAGCTACCATCTCCTCTTCGATTCACATGTCCGAACCAAGTAAGCCTTTTTTTCTTGATGAGAGTTAGTATATCATCCTTCATGTTTNTTTTCTTGTCAAGGCAACAAGAACGTACTGTTTTTCTCCACAGGCCATTACTTCCTTCAGATAATCGTAACTATCTCTAGGCAGCAAATGTAGATTATCACATCACGAAGAAGATTAAATAGTAGCCTTGTAAACTTCAATACTGAAAAATTTTCATCCGATATGGTGGCACGTTTTTGTATATGATAAAAAAGTATCCTCGTTTTAGTCTTTTAATCTTGATCTTGTCAAGATGAAAGCAAGAAAAAGGAGATATTGAATTTGATTAGATCCAACGATGGATTAAAGTAAAAAAGTAATTTTTCAAGCCAATTTTCTCAATGTAGGCTGGATGATTAGATTTCAATTTCGGGGTTAAAAATAAGAAGTAAACACTTTTTTTTCCAGGTTACCTTGACTTACTTGACTTAATTGCGTAACCCTCCTTGGGTCTTTGCACATTCTTTCTTTACATATTCCTTCCAGGTGGCACGATCTTTCGCCTTGCGTTCAGCAGTCAGGATCGGAATTCTGAGATCATCTCGGATTTGGTCTGCCCAACGCTTTTTTGGTCTCTCAGGTTACCTTTGAAAAGTATATTTGATATTTGGTCATCCATCTTTTTTCGCCTCCTTGCATCTGTGGTGAGTCTACTTAAAAAGAACTAAACTAGAACTAAACTAAACTACATTAAACTAAACTAGTTAAAAAGTTCATGAGGGCGTTGGCTCCCTGGCAAGGTAAAACCCGAACCCCAAAATGACATCCAAATGAAGAATACCTTACACTTACTCAAAATATCATTTTTATCTCTTAGTTAATCTGATTCTCTCTGTGCCTTTTTGACACGGTCTGTCCTACCTTTCTTTTATTCTAAGAGCGTCCTTCGTCACATGCACAGTCTAAGTCGTTTTTAGAATTTTTATTCATTTCCTACCGTCTCTCCAGCTGAAATCAGGAAATGACAGGGGGAAAGTGCTGCATTGATTTGCTGTAATTCATTCTTTATTTTTATGTATTACTATCAGTTATTCAAACTAGTCAGGCAATTCACTCTTTCTAGCATTACAGGAAAGGTCACCAATTATATATTTCGTTTAATACTGGCACTTTTTAGTTGAAATGATCTTTGATTGAAGAATAGACCTACTAATCTGGAAAATATATTCAAATTGTCTCTTATGCTACTTGCTTACTAAGAGGAAAGCACATTTTCAGTGTACTAAGGTTACTAGGTGTAACACTGCAATTTGCGCACGCTCAGCCTCTCAGCCATATTTGCTTCCGTTTCATACATTTCGGGGTGTTTGTTTTGTTTGCGTGCGTATTTACTCGCTAGTTTGCATCCGGTTACTGTTTAAATCAGTGCACGCATTCAGCTTGTTTACGTATTTAGGAAGAAAATTCTCGGTTATACTTCCCATACCCAATATGCAGTTCATTAATATCATGCGTAATCTGTACACTCATCATTTAGAGTAGGAACCAATTTATGATTATTCGGAACCAAATCATTCCTTTATCTAAAGCATATTTACGAAATCAAGCTAGTTAGTTTTTAGCTAGAGAGCTGTAACGTAGTGCTTGAAGAAGGCTACGAGTCACATAACATGCTTGAAAAAGCTATATCTCATCCTTAAGCTGCTCTGAAGAAAATAGAAAAAGAGCTCAGAATTGACAATTTACATTTGCCTGTTGATAGCAACAACGAAGAATCTTTAAGTTTTAACGGTTGTGTCTGATCTGTCTGACAAAATGGATAGTAGAGCCAAAGCCCTTCATTTAATTTTGCAGAATTATATTCCATTGCTGCAGATGTCAGATCTTGGTCAAAAAAACCACTACAAACCTCGGCCGTAAGTGAAAAAGCATGAGCTGGTGGAATCAAGGAATTGAATAAGTCCTTTAAGTCTCTTTTTGGATTGAAACTAGCGGCGCTCATTCCAGACCATATTGATAATTTCAGTCAAGCTCTTTAGAAGAATGGAATTATTGCATCAAAAGCGCAACTGATGGGCAGCTTTGTTGTCAAAACACTCGAACTGATGAAAACGCTCTGCCATATTTTCTAAGTGTAAACTGTGATGCACTGATACTTGGTATCCATGGCCCTTTCTTGCCTTCTTAAAGAAAAATTTTGAGTAATCTAGATGATCTGCCACCTGACATCACCCTGATCCTTTAATTCTGCGACACTTATCAAGGAACGGTTTGATCAACCTGACTATAAACTACATATTCACGTCCAGCAGATGCTCATCAAGGATCCTTCTGGGGAGCATCTCAAGGGATCTGTCTCGCTAATTGGGAACAAAAGGTGAAAAATGGCAAAGAAGAAATAAATAAAAAGAACAAAGAAAAGAAAAAAGAAGAAAAAAAATCAATATAATCAGCAATGTGCTTGTTTCCTTGTCTTTTATCGTGCGCTTGAGCAATGGTGTATCTTTTTTTCTTTTCTGTCTACAGGATCAATCGATGATTAATTGGAGGGCGTCATTATATGATTTCTTGAGGAAGGGGCGGTGCACAGTTTTCTTAAGTAGAGGGGCTGACATTTGTAGGTGTAATAATAGTCCAGAAACAATTTTCCTGGTGATATAATAAGTTTTGTGAGCAGTATCCACATTTTCTGTCCTCTTTTTTCTTATTCATTGTATTCGGGGATAAAAAGATCGATTAAACAAGATCAAAGAACAATTCATTAATTTTTAAAATATTTACAATGCATGGCTCATGCTATATAAACCTGTACAGATTTTAATACATATCTGTAGTAGTGAATCTTAGTTGTTCAGTGTTCATTTATAGCACACCGCCCTTACTGTCCATCTCGTAGGACAAGATGTCACCATACATGGAGCTCTTTAACTTCACCTTCTATATCATCCTGTACTATACCTACGTTGGATTCTCACATTTGTTTTGATTTGTGTAACAATTTCTCTTGAGCTCTTAATTGTGTCAGACAGAATTGTGCAAGTCTTTATCGTGTCCTTGACACCCAGGCCTAAGGAATGAGCATGACAGTGTGTGTGGAATTCTTTGGTTGAGTCTCTAATATCCTTTCTGCTGTACAAGAAAAAAGAACACGAATTCACAGTTTTCCACTTAGCTTTTTATTCCTTCCTTGCGTCTGTTTAACTTGACAACAACACGACAGTCATCTGCGAGTGCTCTTAAAAACATCCTTACAACGTGCAAAGTACAAAGTCCGATGCATACACGTGACTCACATCTGAACATGATCAATAAACGTGGTCCATAAGAATCCCCTGAGTTGTCCCCTAGTAATAATTATCACATCTGCTACTCCAGTGTTTTTACCAAGCATATTGTTGGCTCCCTCATAGCACTGTCACCGACATCTGTTGAAAGATAATAAAAGTCACACTAAAGCATCTTTAATAGCAGCAGTAATTGTATTTGCTGCAATCTCGGTGATTTTACCAAATCCAAAGAAGTCTTCATAACTATTTACATCTCCTTCAATCCATCTAAAACAAACAGTTGTTCTTTGTTGCTTTGGTCTACATATTCATGACAGATTACAGAAAGGCAATTTCCTCCAGTGTTATTCACTAAATTCTATGTATTTGAGTTTACATAAGACTCGACCGTTCGTTTTGAATTTCCTGACCCAAATGTCTTTGGCCTCTCTCCTGAGGCCAGACCTCCAATACACTTTCATATTGACAACAAAGCTTTAGAAGCTGGATAACGTTTGATTCAATCTCAGCATGACCTCTAAGTGGTATTTCTTGTCTTGCATGGTACTTCAATGAATATATTATTACAGCTAGACAACGTCGATTCTCAGCTCTTAGTTTTTTACCGTTTTTATTTGTCCATTCAATGATATTAGTTTGTCTTTGGTATAACTGCAGCTCAACAGCTGCTTTGTTATACTGCAAACTATGATGAGTGTGGAATCTTGAAAGTGCCTTCTTCCACTGTAAAAAACGTTTTCATACAAATACTTGATCAAGATTTGCAATAGATCTTAAGTTAGTTTCCTTGTGAACTTAATCCTTCACTCCAACAATTCTATCTATACGATTTGGGAAGATCGTCAAAATGACACCCAATTCATTACCTCTCATCTCTCTCCTTCGGATGTCTACACAAACTGTGCTGTTGCTATATTCTAGCATATTTAATACACATTACAGTGACAATGTTTCTGGGACATAAGGAACATGAAATATTATTAATCTGTTGTGTTTTTGAAGTGTGAAAGCATAAAAGTATGATGTGGTATCTTCTTGAACTATGAAGTAAATACACTGACAGTCTCCCAAGTAGATGCAACTGGTCTACATGGTGGATCAGTCAAAGTACAGTTGCTCAAGTCTAAATATTGTTGATGATTTTTATTTAAACCATTTATTGTGTGACACCATTGACCTTGGGTGAAATTCCTAAATGATGATGCCAAGCTATCAAGTTACTTGCATTGCCTCAGAAAACCATAGACTTTGCTCCAGGTTAAAGAGACGCATTAAGAAGACTCATTAAGAAGAACTTGGCCCGTCCCTGGAAATACAGTGTCTTGTAAAATAGATTGTCACTTTCCTTTGCCAGGTTAGATCAACACTTTTCCATGTAATGGGACAACAATTTATATCACACCATTTCTTACAAACCACACCATTGACAGCCATCCTTTCAAAGGTAGTTAATTACCTAAATATTAAACCAAGAACTAAATCTCGGAGTAAATTTGTCATTGGAATGCAAACCAAGCTGAATAGACTAGAGAATAGAAGATTTCTTCACTACACAGTTATAGCGACGATCTTTTTTCCTGATTCGAATGACCAATCACGTGACTTTTGGACGCAAGTATCCCATTTCGAAAACCCAATTATATGAGAGCTGCTCCTCATCACTAAATTTCTTCTGATAATAATAACTGGTAATTTCTACTGGGAAGCGAAATGTTTCGAGGGAAAATCGAAAAACAAATTAAAATTTAAGAAAACAAGTATGCTGGAATCAAGGGTTTATAAGAAAATATGTTTAATTTCGCTAGAGTGAAATCTTGATAGCTTACCTTTACTTGAAACCTTATAACTTTTGAAAAAAGCTGGGAGGTCTTGTCCCCTAGCCCCCGTCTACGTCACTTAAGTCATTGAGCACTCACCATCTACGTTAGTGTTCAATGACTTCTCTGTTTGCCATTGTACACCAAAGCAGACGTATGAAAAAGATTCAAAGAGATAAGTTGAAGAGCATAAAAATTAATTCAAACCACCAATGACTCAAAAAATATCATATTCCCTAACTGCCCTGTGCATAGAAAATGACAAACTACCCACTTCATCATCTCGTCGTGTCATCACTGATTTTGCTCTGGCAGAGGCAAGAAAAAATGTACTTTGTTTAATGGGTATTGTGAAAAGGCATTAATATAATTATTATCTAAAGGAATTTTCTAGAGATTCCATTATAAGCCTCAGTAAATTTGGGTCATTTTTTTAAAAAAATAATTTTTTTACCTGAGTGTTTACGTTATAAATTTTTTTATGAATAAAAATTAATTTTAAGTCAGAGGTTATTACTTCTTCTTAATTGTATTCAAATTCAACAATTACTTTAATAAAATACATATTTTATCAAGTGAAATGGCTTTTGATATCTAGTAGGTCCTAAAAGTCATATAGCATAATAAACAAAGGAAAGAACGACTGTTTGTCGTTGACAGAGAAGAGTGGTTCCCAACGGGGGCGTTGGAAAATTTTCTGCCAGTAGGGGGGCACTGTTAGAAATAAGGCGACCGTGGAACTGCAGAGTATACGACTCAGTAGATATTGCTTCACATCACTCTCTCTTGCTAACGAATGTTTTAATCCATGGAAAAAAACCAACACGTCGGAAAACCAGCAGTAAGGAGGTATAACATCGAACAACTAAATCAACCAGATATTGTACACACTTTT
>RDPX01000286.1:477613-509135 GCA_003991215.1 Morbakka virulenta | reverse complement strand
TGTTGGCATGTACACAACAAAAATTACAATGTCTACTGGCTTTCCCTTCAATCTTACCACCATCAATCTGTCGCTACAGCAGTCAACCTCTATTACAGCTTGACTAGTCTGTTTGTCAAGCATTAGTGCAACTCCATGTTCAGCTTTATCACCTCCCGAAAATATCAGATTGAAGTTACCACAATTACTTTCACCCTGCCCTTTCCATCTTATTTCTGTCATTCCAAAGATATTAACCTTGTACCTTTCCATTTCTCTGATTACATTTTCTAGCTTCTCTGGTCTTTCTAATGACCTCACATTCCATGTACTCATGCAGATCTTCAATAGATAGTAAGGATTTTGCATGATTACGACCTGGGAAGCCTTACATCCTCCCCTGCCGGACGCGACACCCTCACGTAGATGGGCCCCGTTAACGTCGTTGTCTCGGATATCAAGATTATGTGATGCCATGTGTGTGTGTGTGTGTGTGTGTGTGTGTGTGTGTGTGGCGAATGCCTTTAAAAAGTTAATGAAGGTGCTTTTCCGTTGCCTTCCTTCATCGCAGACCCACCTAACTGGGGCATGGTCCTACAAACTCGGACCAGTGGACTCCTGCCGTTGTCATCATAAGGAGGATCATCCGCCAGCAGCCACCATCCTCTACTGCTGCTGCCCAGTAGTTTAAAGGGGTAATCTTCAAGCCATTCCCAAGTTTGTAACTTGGTACTTGCCTTAAAGGACCAGATGTGGCAAAGAAACCCAAGAGAAGCTGTTATCAAGAAGGGATCAAAGGAGTTGCGCTGTTTAACAACCAAAGTTGCTATGAACTCACAAGCGCTCTAACACCTACTGACAAGAGTTCCACCAAAGTTTCACTACATCTGGGGCTATGGTAGGCGCCGATCGCCAGGTCGGTATTCGTAAACGGATGTTTACGCCATATGCCATATTGGGCTATATGTGGTTTATTGAGAATCACCTCAGATTACCCATGAAGTGCCGCTTCACATTTGCGAGATTTCTCGCCGCGAGAAAAATCGCGCGTCGCAAGTAAGTTCAGCTCACAATTGTTTCAAATGGAACCTTTCACACTTGCGAGATTTTCCTCGCAAGAACTTCAGCAGGACACGAATATCTGTTGTATCTTTCACATTAACATTTCTTTCTCCGCTGGGATAGCATGCCTGTCTGGTCAGTGCGGTTGTATTCAGTGAATTTCAACAAAGAGAATAGTCGTTACACCTAAAAAAAAAAATAATAAAAGAAAACTAGCAAAGGGTGTAACCAGAGGGAACAAGATCAGGAATGAAGATATCCGAAAAGAACTAGGTGTTGCAGAAGCCTCTGAGAAGATACAAGAGTCTAGACCTAGATGGTTCGGGAATGTTGAAAGAAGAGATAAATAGTACGTGGGAAGAATGTGTGTGGAAATGGAGCTTCCAGGTCGGAGAAGACGAGGACGACCCAACCGCAGATGGAGGGATAATATAAAGGAGGATATGACTACGAAAGGGCTCACGAGAGAGGATGCACAGGACCGCATACGGTGGAGAAGCCACATTCGCTTCGACGACCCCTGAAAAGGAAAAAGTCTGTAGAGAAAGAAGAAGAAGACGATGATTTTCCTCAGACTTGTTGATAACTGAGAGATGCTCTGTACCCAGCCGCGAGAAAAAACCCTGCAATACTTCTTGCGATGCGCGATTTTTCTCGCCTTGAGAAATTTCTCAATTGTGAAGCGGCCCGAAATCTTGCTCGCTTTTGCAAATGCCACTGAGTGAGGTATCCCACAAAAAATCTGAGCAAGGTGACAAGAATGTGTCCGTTGTGCAGACAGACAATTGGTGAAGGGGAAGTGTTTGGACCCCCCAATGCTTATCTGCTTCCTGTTACTTGTTTCCAACCAAAAAAATATGCAGAGAAGGTAACCTTGATACCACAATGTTATTTATTGTTATGGCTGATGATCTAAACAAGATTTATCGATGTAATGGTGATTATTTTATCTTCTGATGCTGAAAAGAATGCATAGATTGACCACGCATTCATGGACTTGATCCTGTTGTCGCATTGACAGACAAGGCGTTGAAGAACTTATTCTAGCCTTTTTGGAATATCACTACGTTCTGGCTAAAAATGGATAGGCATGGTTATCCTAATGATTTTTCAGTGTCAGTCGACACAAATATAGCGCGAAGAAAGTTTGTCTTTGCGACTTTACTATGTGCTACTGGAGGTGTTATTATTGGCATAGCAGCAACCTTGATGGGAGGTGCTCTTGCTGTGTTCGTCAAAACGTTTCCATTTGATGTTGGATTCCCGTTGGTTTTAGGAGTTCTGGTAAGATTATTGTTAAATTCTCTAACGTCATTCCCTACGTAAATACTACAGCATAACTTGCGTATAATGAGCAGTTGAAGTAAATATTATATTATGTCATCTGCAGGGTAATGCCTTGCTAAATGATACCGCCAGTTCGTAGACATTGCAGAATATATTTGCTGCATGCCTCGGAAACAACATTTCATACACCTGTGGACAGATTGAATTTGCATTGAGCTCGGATTTAAGATTTTTTTAGGTGAAATTTTCGTCTCACCAGTAAGTGAACTTCAGTCACGGTCAACGGTCAAATACTGAGATGGTGTCACTAACCATCACCATTGGTTTCTAACAAAGTATGTCGCATATTCAATATGAAAAGCCATTTGCGTGCCACTGGTGCATTGCCTAGTCTTTATTGGTTCTGTATGACTTAGATCTTAGATTACGATTATGATGGTGATGATGATGATGATGATGATGATGATGATGATGATGATGATGATGATGATGATGGAGTCTCCCGTCGCCACGACGGATGAGCGTCTCGAACCTGATGTGCCCTTTCATGCGAATTGAGGCCGATTCGGGAAAGACATTTCTTGCCGCACTTGATGCACTCGAAGGTTCTGTTGGTCATCGGAGTGAAAGATTTCCTTGCTTGCCTCTTCAGCTTGACATCAACAATGCGGTTATCTTCGGATTTTTGGGCTGCTGGGTGGCACTGGCCCCGCCAAGAGGAACGGTGGAAGTAGTCTTCTCCCCATCTTGGGGAATTTATATGATCTCAGATACCCGTCTTTATTTCATCTTACAACAAGCAGGGTGGATATTTGTTTGCTTTATCATGCTTTGTTATGATAAATTCTTTATGGGTTTCCAATGACAACTTTATGTCAGAATGGAGAAGTAAGGTAATTCTTTCCCTTTACTAGATGTTCACCCTGAGCGAGTAGTTGTATACCCTTAGCCTTCCATGCCAGGGTGATGATGTGGCAGATATATCTTGTCAACTTTGCAACATATCCTTATCCACTTTACCAGATGATCAACCAATTAATGGGTCAGATGAAACTTAGACCCTGATAGCCAGATGGTAACTCTAGTAGGTGCTTGGGGCAAATAGACTTTGTCAGCATTGGCTGGGAGTCTGTGAAGAAGAAGATAGCTCGATAAAGCTTGGTTGCATTTTTGTATGGTTTTTTTTTTGCAGAAAGATGTTTTGCATCATGTATCTTTAGAAGTGTGTAACATGATCTTTCCTGGAGAGTGCTGTCATCCCTAGGAAGGTGAACCTTAATGCTGCTTTAGTGTGTTTGATTATGTTTCAGAGACATGCCTACTTATGAGTTATTCTTCCACTCTTGATCCATTTTGTTGTCACTAAGCAGTGAGCCTTGATGAGAATGTTTCCCATAGACATGGAAAATTTGTTTGAAAATATCAGACCATTTTCCTCTTTCACTTTCTAATCTAAGGTTTGCATGATATCAAACCTTCATATCTGCCTGTATTTTCAGTAGAGATTTTGAAGTTTCTTACTTTTTTTTGGAGACATTCTTTACCCTTTTTAAGCATTTTTTTAATTCAAAAGTAACTTGGAAATGGTGTATTTTACTGCACAAGAAGCAAGTGAATTGATTAAATTTTTAGATCAGATGCCAAATCATCTTATGCTTCTAAAGATGGCATTCTGTTTGGTGTGGAGATGACTTTTGGAGATGTTTTTGTTCATTGGCACTATTAATTTTAGGAGACCAAACCAACCTAACCAAACAGTTTGAGAATTGTTAAATTTTATTTACATTGTCACAGACCCTTTGCTTTAAAAAAATCTTTGTACTAATTTTCTTATTTTGCCACACAGCAATCACCTGACAAGGTTGAGTTTTAGCAAAAGCAAGTAAGTGGTTCCCTGGATTGTGCACCTTTTGTTATTGTTTAAAGACATTTCTTTGTCTCAGGATGATTATGCCAGTGACTATTGTTGACTTGCTGTCAGATATCAGGAAGTAGGTAAATATGGCTTTGATGGAATACATATATTTTACATTTTTTCCTAAAGATTAAGATAGGTAAGGAATTCAAAACATTTGCTGCATGTTAAGTGATTTGGCCAAATAGGAAGGATGTATATTGACAACTGGGTTCATAAATGGATAAGTTTGGTGATTGAAGGTACTGCAGGACAGGGAAAACCATGGAAAACATGGAGTCAAATTGTACAGTCAAGTGATTTCCAGAACCTTCACCTTGTGGAAACATTGGCACAAGATCATGGTGGATGCAGTAATGGCATCAACAAGATGCCATCCTGCATGTGCTTCATGGAAAATACATTTAATGATGATGATGATGACGAGGACAGATTTCACTTTTTTTAAATGTGCAATGATTGGAGAGGTCTTTTTCCATTGGAGATTATTTCACTACCAACACTTAGTAACAAGATAGGCTTTTCATGCCACAAAGTATATTGTAGTCCCTTTAATTCTGTTCTGGTGATTTGCATAAACTACAAAAACTATATATGGGAATATTGGGGAAGCTGATACTCCTTTTATACCTGTTGTGGGTTCCACTGACTGGTTACAAGATATTTCTATTGAATCTTGTAGATCTTTGTATCTGGAGTGTTTGGCCTTGTTATCAGAAGAAGATCACACAGCTCTGCTTTGGTAAGTAAGTTTTTGTTGCCTATTTTTGACTAATGTGTATCAGTTCTAGCCCCATGCATAACTGATGAAACCCATACACTACATTCCTTCCTTTTCATGAAAGTTAGCTTAATATTAGTAAAATGATGAACCTGCAATTATACATCTAAGGGTTTGTAAGCAACAAATGTCACTACCACTTTATCTATAAATTTGAAATATTTACTGTTTCTTTTAAAGTCAAACATATCTAGGTTTGAATAGACATAGTAACTGGATGCTAACACAATGCACCTATTTTTTGGAACACAATCCATCCATCCATCCATTGTTTATAGTCGGCGCTTATCCAACTGTCATTGGGTTACCGACTTTTTGGAACACAATGTTCAATTGAAAATGTTCAAAAAGTAAACACTAAGTATATAATAATAATGTTCACATAACTGGTGCATTTTTAATACCCTATATCTTTGTGGTATTTATATTTTCACTTTGGCCTTCATGGTTTGATATCTGAACTGCCTTCTGTGTCATCACTCGGCACCTGAACTGGATTTGAACAATCATCTCTTCAGTGACACCTGTATATGCTCTCTTTCAGTTGGCAGGCCCTCATTGTTGATTTCAGATGTTTCTGGTTTGTTAGACTGGACCACATTAGGAGCTTTATGTTTCTTCTGTTTGTTACTTATTGCTATGACTCTGCATGGACCTGATTGCCATGTTGAGGTATGGAAGTTTATGCTTTACTCTCATAAGCTGGTGAATGTTTCTTTTCTTTCTTCCTCCAAATCCAAACAGGATCACCAGCAGATAACTACTTCTCTGATGCTTGCTGGTTCCTGCCTGCATAGTCAGCTGAAGCTTGTTTCTTTTCTGCATCAAGGTCTCTCACTTGTTGGAGCTGCATACTGGCATTCTTGTTTGAGTCAATCATCTTAGATATATGTGGCAATTTAGTGGCAATGTTCCCACCATATAACAATTCAGCTGGTGTTCTTCCCCTTATAGTTTGTGCTGTTCAATAAAAAATGAGGTATTTATTTAACTCCATCCTCCAGTTATCCTTCTTTGCATGTGCAGCTCCCACTTACTTAAGTAATGCTTCAGATTTTCACCTTCAATGCCCCTATTTGTACAGGGCCAAAGTGGGACGGTCAGCTTGTGTTGTATGTCCATTTCATCCAGGTAGCTCTCATCCTCTGCAGATATCAAGTTGGATCCATTATCTGGTTGCATGCTTTGCACACCGTACCAAGCAAACCAAACATCAAGAAGCTGGATGACACTGTCAGAACTAGTGGAGTGTGTAATTCCTACTAAAGAAATCAACTAGTAAAATCAGGTGCCTTTCCATTGGCATTGAACCAGCCAAACCCAAAGCCAGGTCTTGTCAAGGTCTTTAGGTATTCTTGTAGGCTTCACTGGTGGAAGAGGACAAAGAAATCCTGAAAAAGTAGAATTTCGTGGCCAAGATCGGACTCTTACCACTGCAATTTTGATATTTTGAATGGCCATTTTGGGTAACAAACCTTTTTAACATATAATTTTTAGCTTAATATTTGTCACTTTGCTCAGGTTTTAGAAAAATAGTGATCAAACGGATAATTTTTGTAAAATGCATTTCCTACTCCCCAAAATTCATATATTCAGAGATTCATATATGTAAAAATGAAGTCCACCATAGGATGTAAAATTTATTGGGCTTTGATCTGATTTATATATTTTCTATAGTCACAAAATATTAATGCTCATAAATGCCTCTTGTGGAGAGAGCATTGAATATTGTAAGAACTTACTTACTCAGGCCCATAGCCCACAGATGAGCATAGGCCATTGACAGATCCTTGTTATTACACTCTGTTTTGGGCTTCTCTTACTACTTCAGTCCAGTTTGTTCCCTGCTGTCTTTGTTCTGCCTCAGTATGTCGCCTCCAGCTGGTATGTAGTTGCCCTCTCTTCCTTTTTTCCTGTGGGTTCCAGGTTAAGGCCTGCCATGTGATGTTGGATGATGGTTTTCTCAATGTGTGTCCTATCCAGCTCCACTTTCTTTTGAGGATTCGCCTGAACACTGTTTCTTGTCCCACTTTTTCCCATAAGTCTTCATTTCTGATTTTTTCCACCCAGCGTATTTCGTATATTCTTCTCAGACATGTATTGAGAAATGTCTGTATCTTCTGCAGAATTGCCTTTGTTGTGTGCCATGTCTCACAGCCATGTAGCAAAACAGACTTCATGTTCCAATTAAAGATGCCAATTTTGGTTTTCATGCTAATTTCTTTTGAAGACCATATCTTTTTCAGCATGATGAAGGCTCTCCTTGGCTTGCCGATTCTGGCAGTGGCATCCTGGTCTGTGCCTCTCCATTGGTCCACTATGCTTCCTAAGTATACAAAGGACTCCACCTCCGTTGGGGGCTCTCCTGCTACTGTGACTGGGATGTTGTTGTCAGTGTTGATCTTTTTTAATTCAGTTTTCTTCTTCTTGATATTGAGCCCTATCACTTGACCTACACTTGGTTTTAGTTGTGTGACAGGAGCGCTGGATCATCAACAAAGTCAAGATCTTCTAATTGGGTCCAGAGTGCCCACTTTATCCCCTTTTTCTTTCCCCTTGTTGTGGTCTTCATTATCCAGTCGATGACTAGCAGGAAAAGGAATGGGGATAGTAGGTAACCTTGCCTGACTCATGTCTTCTCCTTGAAGCTGTCTGACATCTGCCCTGCATGTATGATCCTGCAACTCGTGTCCTCATAGATTCATCGGATCAGTGAGATTATTTCCTCAGAAACTCCATAGTGTCTTACCAACTTCCAGAGTGTCTCACTGTCCACACTGTGAAACGCCTTCTTGTAGTCTATGAAGTTTATGTACAGGGGTGAGTTCCATTCTAGTGACTGTTCTACTATGATATGTAGACTAGCGATGTGGTCCACACAAGATCTATTCTCATGAAAGCCTGCCTATTGGTCTCAGAGCTTAGCATCTAGCACCTTTTTCATTCTCACTAATAAGATTCTGTTGAAGACCTTCCCTGGCATTGATAGGAGCATGATATCTCAATAGTTGTTACAGTCCCTGAGGTCACCCTTCTTTAACAGCTTGATAACGTTTCCTTCTTTCCACTCTGCTTTTACTTCCTGCTTATCCCATATCTTACTGAAGAGGCTGTGTAATATTTGCACAGCAGCTTTGTCAGCTTTGATAGCCTGTGTTGGCATTGCGTCTGACCCCGCTGCTCTACTGTTCCTCAATTTATTGATTGTCCGTTTGATCTCTCCTTTAGAGGGCTTTTCACAGTTGATGGAAAGTTCTTTCTCTACTGGTGGAATGTCTGGTTGTTCCTCTGGGGCAGGGCAGTTCAGCAGCTCCCTGAAGTGCTCTGCCCACCGTTGCAGTTGTTCGTCTGTGGTTGTCAGTGGGTTTCCGTTTTTATCTTTAACAGGCTTGTCTGTCTGTTGATACTTGCCAGCTAGCCTCTTAGAGGGTAAGTACAACTTTTTAATATTTCCCTGTCCTATTGCTTCTTCTGCTTGTCTAGCTAGATCCTCAACATAGTCTCACTTATCCTTCTTTAAGCTTCTCTACACCTCCTTGTTTGTCTCTGTATTCCTCCTGTGCTTTTGTCTTTGTTGCTGTTGTTCGACACATTCACCGCAGCCTTTTTTTTCTTTCCGCACTTCCAGTTTTCGGATTGTTTCTGCGGAGATCTTGTGTTTTTTGCTGTGTTTTCTTCTTTCTGAAAACCTCCTCACGTGTATATCTCCATAGCTTCTTACTGTACTCCTATTGTGTTTCTATGCTTGTATCTATGCCCTCTATCAAATCTTGTAATGCCTGAAACCTGTTGGTTAGACTGACTTTGAAGGCTTCTTGAGTGTCCTTACTTCTGAGCAATCCCACATTAGATTTTGTTTGTGTTTTGCTTTCAGTTTTTTGTTTCTTCAGACGTAGTGTTAATGTTGTTACTAAGAGAGGATGGTCTGAGGACACGTCGGCACCTCTCAACACCTGTACATCTTGCATTGTTTTCCTAAATTTCTGGCTTATGCAAATTTGGTCTTTCTGATTTTCAGTTACATGATCCGGTAAGACCCAAGTGGCTTTGTCGGTACGTTTGTGTGAAAAAATACTTCCTCCTATTACCAGTTGGTTCAACGCACAGTGGTCTGCAAATCTCTCTCCATTTTCATTCATTTGTTCTAATCACTAAATGTCCGATCCTATCTTGGCATTGAGATCCCCCATCAGGACTGTTATGTCCTTGCCTCTTTTCTTGTCTGTCACTGCCTGTAACCGATGGTAAAACTCATCTTTCTTCTCCTCTTCTGCATCATTTGTTGCAGCATAGCATTGTATTATGTTTAGTCTGATATTTTTTTCCCTGTTGGTGAACTGGGCTGTAATGATTCTGGAGTTTACAGGTTTCTATCCGATGAGAGCACACTGTGCCTCCTGTGCCAACATCAGGGTCACACCTTCAGTGTGAGGGGCTCCTTCCTCTGTGCTCCCTGAGTACAGTATCTGCTCCCAAATTTAAGTCTCAGCTACCCTTTATGTAGCCACCTTGTTTCACTCAGACCCAACACTCCGATGTTATACCTTTTTATTTCTCTTGCTACCTGAAAAGATCTTCCTATTTCGTTCATAGTCCTGATGTTCCAACTGTCTATTCTAGCTTTTGCCTTTGGTGTTAAAAGGGGAATCGGCCACGCAGCTTTCACTTGGCTTTCACTGCGATGCGTTATGTGTCTCTGAGATTGAGTCCATTCTGCCCTTTGGTGAATGTGTTGGTTTGATTTTGTCGATGCTTCTGTAACTTTGGAGTTTTTACAAGGTTGTGTTCCAGAATATTGTGAACAGCATTCATTAAATTAATCTGCCAAACAGTACTCTTTGCCTCATTCCAAAAGAGGTAACTCTTCATATACGTATTCCAAGTCTGTCTGAAAGCTTGATCCTACCCCACAAACTCATCTCTAAACCTCTAGCCCATTAGTAACATCAGTTAGAACAGATGGTACTACCAACTGTAGTGCCATCTGTTCTGGAAAGGCACTTATAATCAAAAAGTTTTATTCAAAAACTTGAAGAAAAGAAATTGAGCACTCCACAGTAAGGGGAACCTGATAATAGAAATAACTGAGATTTCTGTAAGGTCATCAGAAATATAGAATGACGCATTACTAGGGCAACCAAGAAAGAGACTAATACATAAATAGTATTCTAGATGTAAAGCCCTACTTTTCTGTAATTTGCAATTGTCTTATTGAGAAAATCCATCATTATGCTATTCTATTTAATCTTGGTTGTATAGATGGTTGCAGGCATGGCAATGGTGATGATGGTAATAGTAATGAAGATAAAAGACTAAATGGTTATAATAGTGTTAATAGTAGTTGTAGTAGTGATTTTGGTGACTTTTTTGTTGTTTTAGAATGAACATCTCCAACCACTACCTTGCTTAAGAGATCTATTGGCTGTATTGTATGTATTAATGTATTAATAATAGTGATGATTTTGCTTATATTGGTGATTTTAGTGGTGCAGGGTTGATTTGCTATATGTTCTTCTTTTTCCTTTAGAACTTTGGTCACTTGGCATTGCACTGTTTAACCGCCACACTGTCATTAATATGTATTCTTGCCTGTGCCATAGCAGCTGCAAATTATGCACAATACAGGGATGGTGGCCATTGCCACGATACATTGGTTGCCCCAGTGAATTCTACTACTGTTAGAGGTAACACAAATAGTACCAGAGGTAACACAAATAGTACCAGAGGGAACACAAATAGTACCAGAGGGAACACAAATAGTACCAGAGGGAACACAAATAGTACCAGAGGTAACACAAATAGTACCAATACCACTAGAGCAGGTATACCTCAAGGACAGTGTGTAGGCCCTCCAGACCACTGGAAGTTTTCTTTTGTTCTGTTTATCTGTATGGTGTCAATATTGCTTGTTGAGATGGCTATAAATGTTTCATCTGTTGTTATTGGATGCCAAAAAGAAGGCCTATGCAAAGCTTGCAGGTGCTTTGTTTTCAACAGTTATGGCAAAGAGAGCTCAATCATGGTAATTGCAATATACCTAATTTTACAATATTTAGATACAGTGGCAATATTGTGAATGGGCCTGTTTAGGTCTGTTGCAGAGAGAATTGAAATAACCGTAATACATTATGACAGTGGAGATTGCAATGTGAAAGTTATAATCTTGTAGTGTTTGTTTGTTGTTCCTTTTATTCACAGATGAGCAATCACTTAACTGACACTTCTAATCTTTGTTGTCTTACAGACTGATATCAAAGTGTTAGTTATTTTCACTGAATATTTCTTGGCTAAAGCCTTTTGCCTTGTTGCTACAGACGATCACATCAAATGCTTTTTTTTACCTATTAGTCATCTTTCCATTGATTATAATGCATCAACCAACCTCACCCACTTTAGTCTTCCAGTGGTACTTACAATTCAGCCCTTCACTTAGCTGTATAGGAACCGTTGCTCCTTTCATCTGAGCATCACCTGTGCATCTTAGAGTAATTTCTAGATGAGATAAATCAATAAAAATTTGTCATACATTACGGTACAATCTTTCATTTACGTTTTCCGTACCTTTTACTGTTTTGTTTTGTACCTTGTTATAAGTATAAATATAGTACTTCATCTAGTTATGTCATTTTAGTGTATTTGTTATCAATCTAGAGTTTGTAACATCCGGAATAACTGGTAGTTTTTCTCACCTTGCCCTGGATACCTTTTTCAACGAATAGCATGACACCGAAATCGGAATATTCCCCTTCCCGGAACCTAAAACTAGTCGATTAGAGAAACTGTAACGTTTTTGCAGGCCGTGTTTCTTTTGTGGACTACATTACTAGAATATTGGGTTAAGAAAATAATTTTTTGATTGAGACAAAAGAATTTAGCTGGTTTTAGGCTGAAACAGACAGTTAACGTAGATTTGTTTTTCACAGCCATCGCTTCCGATCCACTTTTCAATTTCCGAATCAAGTTCCTTATACTGGGCGTAAAAGCCAGTAAGACAGCCAGCTAGGTAGTAACAATGCATTTGTCGTGACATGTATTAGATATATATTTGGTCAATAACTTCAAAGATCAAAAAATTTTTGATATGTTTTTGGAAGGTCAGGAAACAAAGGAGTAAGGCCAATTCGAGTATGGAATTCATGGGACCTGTTTAGAATGTTATATCAGCCAATGTAACGCATACCCACGTAAGAAATGAATTTGGTCAATTCCCTGATAGTTGGAACATAAAAAGTTGGCTTTTAATCGTGCTGAGGTAGGTGGGAGTTACCAAAAACTCTGTTTACATTTCTTTTGGATTGAGTTATTCCCAGAGAAATCACAAAATCAATTGGTCGCAAAATCAATTGAAAGGATCAATTTCTGAGTTGTAAGAATTTTTAAAAACGAAACTGTACAAGCCGCCCTAAACTACCCCCAACCGTATATACACTCTTGTCGATGACATGCTTAGTTTATTCTACTCCTGGTTTTGTTCTGTATCAGGAACTAACAAACTGACAGATGTCTATGAGATATCATTTATCATGTATTAGCAGTTAGTATCATACTACTATGAGCTGCTCTGGAATGACAAATACTGATAAGAAATATCTGTGTTATGAAACACTAGCGTTTTGCAAATACTTTCAGCGATTTATGTATGAAGGAAGTCAGTAGTTCCACCAACCATAATATATTTTTTTGACCATCAAATGAAGTTAGAGAAATTGGTATTCGTTATTAGTTGCATCGATTCAGTGCTTGTATGGACTTAATGACGCTCCTCTTGCATGGCACTTGCGTGTAGGGCAAGAATTAGTGAGTACAGATGACAAGAAAAGTGTACATGATTATGTTATATTCTTTTGGTTTAACAAAAACAACTTTCTATGATGCCATCCTGCTACGTCCTGTTGATGATTTTGTTTGCTGCGGGTTGTCAGGATGGGTATTGATCAAAGTCCTTTGAAAGTACTTGAAAGTAGTCGTCACAGTAGTGGGTCCTTCAAGTACACTAGGCTAAATGTAGTTGAGAATGAAAATGGTTTGGTCATCGTCTAGGATAATTATATTGATCCATTAGCTCCAATTCACTTGCCTTATTGTCGTCATTAGAAGAGAGACTGAGCTAACAGTGAAAGAACATTTCTGGTTCTCCGTAGGTGAGAAATAAATGCTCTTAAATGTCGAAAACCCATTATTTTTGGAAAGAAATGACAATAATAATATAATTATAATTAATATAATCATTATCATTATTATTGGCACAGTTTTTGTAATATGTCGATGCGTAGGTTCTGCATGGGAATATGTCGTGAAGAGCATGGGGAGAATGAAGAAGTAACAACGGAAGGGAGAGTGATGCCCATTTAAAATGTAATGCAAAAGAAAAGGTTTGAATGGTTTGAACATAGTGTGTTTGAGTTGGTAGGAGTGTGATAGACCATAATAGTGATGCATAGATACTATAAACTCTGAACTTCACTGGCTTCAACAAGATAAGAGAGATACGGAAAACGGGAGCAAATGAAGGGGTTTGATGAACCTGGGAATCAGGTGGGCAAGTGAATATTTCTGTGATGACGGTACGAATTATGTCAAAAATTCCAAGGAAAAGCTAATTTAGATAATGTGTTTTTTCTTTTATTACAGACATTTTTTTTGAATTGTAACCTCGCTTTTACATTCTCCAGGAATACCACAAGCATAATAATACAGGGCAGGAAGAGCGATTTGTCAAACAGGTATGTAAAAGATAAGTTTTACTCCACCTATTTACATTACTGTCAAATTGTATTCAATGCCCTGCCCTTGAGGTTTCTTCGAAAAATAATCTTCAGAACAAGAAATAATTTTCTTGATCAATGTTGTTTTGGACAAGTTTTTTTGTGAAATTTCACATTATCTTACGTTAAAAGAATTCTGTTTTAATTTAGGTATATTTCAGGCTTCCAAGGACATAGTTCTCAGCATAATACTCACTGAATATTACTCCATTCGTAGTTGATGAGAGTATTTTTTATTTGCTATAATAAAAAACAAAATTTTTGAAACTGTACCTAATCCATAGAGTTCATCATCAGACAAATCGTTGTTGGTTAAATTTAGATGGTGAAATGCTTGCAGACATTGCATTAGATACAAATAAATCTTTGCTTAAGTTCAAGACAAATTTCATGAGAGCTGTTATGCACTGAAAAATATATTTGATTTTGTTTTGGTTTTTTCTTTGTTGGTGTTAAATAGGACGTATTTATCGTTTTTACGTCAAGCCAAGGGATTTTTCGTGTGACCACCCTGGTGTGATATGCCAGGATTTATTTCTTCAAGTAGGATGCCCTTCCTGAGGCTAAACAACAAGGAAAGTACACTCTGAAACCTCTTTAAGAGAATATGAAACGAATGTTGTCGTTTGCCAAGCACGAGTTAGGTAGAAAAATTGCGTTTATGATATAGTGATATTAATATTATTATTATTAAAGATTTCAGAAAACAATCTTAATATACATCTGCCACTGTACAGCAGTAACTTTCAAGTACCAATATTTTTTATTTCTACACATAGACCTTTTCCCTCCACTCTGATGGTCAAACTCTGCTTTCACGCCCACCTTTTTTTAGCTATAGTGTGATGATGACCGAGCACATGCTACACATCTGCAGAACAACTGCCAAACATGAGACCTTTATTGATTATAGTTTCAGTACCATTCACATATTTTTTACAATACTTTTCGTCACATTTGTGAGTTACGTTTTAAAGTTACTACCGGCTTTTGGGGGCCAGCTTGTATGGGGGTGGGGACTGCCAACTAAAGCTATAGATTCCCAACCGGTACTCTGAGGTGATGGATACAACACTTTGTCTAAGGGTGACTTGGTGGTAGTAGTGCCAAAAGTCAAACAATGACGTCTTTTGCACACGTCAAAACCCTTCAATGGAATGAAGCTTTTCGTTAGTACTTGAGACATTTCTGTTATCATTATTATCACTATTACTATTATTATTATTAGGTTATTTATTAGTTATGATGAGTTTGTTATTATTGTCATTAGATTGTAATTGTTATCATCATCATTATCATTATCATCATCATCAGTGGTCACTGCATAGAATTGAAGGTGAATAAGTACCTTGGTTGTCATTTTGAATTTAGTTTAAATATTCAAAGACACAAACCTGAGCCAGAAACACTGATTTGACATTTACTTTCTAATACTGATACACTATCACTTAATACAATTAACTACTTTATCACTGATGTATTTTTAGAGTTTCATGGCATCTGACTAGCTAATCTACCAGAAGCATGATCACGAAGAGTTTAGATAATCTTATATTGAAATAAGGCCAAATATGACTTTTTTTTTAATTGCAGCTCTGAATGGTATCGTCTTATTTGAAATCCAGTTTGCACTTTAATTAAATCCCCCTTAGGACCAACGTACCCAATGCCAGACACCTTTTTTTAAAATTTACTTCATGAATATGTTGTTTACCCGTCTCGTGTATAGGCGTAGTAGAAAATTAAGTCCCCCTCAGGAACAACCTGCCCAATCCCAGACAGTTACTCGCAATTTTCTAAGAACCTCGAAAAATGAGAATCTAAGATCTTTATAAGAAAATACTTGTAGTGCCATAATTATTCAGTATGACACTTATCAAAAGACCAAAGAGGTTTTAAAGTACATTAGAACCGGTCTCAAAGACAATCTTCAAAACGATCTTATATCCCAGTGTTCTTTTCTTTTATTCATCTTTGGCCATTCTTTATGAATGGATAATTCGTTTTGTCTTCAGTGCTAGGTAACATCCCGAAAGACATTCAGTTTTGCTATCGGGTTTCTAAACTGCACGGTTGCTGTCGAAAAAATATCAGTAAAAATAGTCTTAGTGAATTCCCTGATTGTTAGTTTATCTCTCACCCAAAACTCTACTTCATGTCTTAGCTTGATGTAAAATCTACCTTGACCAAGGCCGTTACACCTGGTGCCATAACTCAGCTCTTCAATTTGTTCTAAACAGTCGAAAAGTCACAGACAGTGATTCTCTTTATGCTAATCTGTTTAACTTTCTTTCAGTAATTACTTGTGACACTTTTTATCCCAATCTGGTTTTCAACGACGTGCAACTCTTCCCAATTTCCCACAAATCAAGCCACGACAATGTAACGCTTGTAAATGTTACAATCAGTTCCATGAAAACCGTTGGTCATAAAGGTGACTCACGTAAAAATGAATGCATTCTTGGTTATGAGTGAAACAAAGAGACGGCATCCTATCCTAAAATTACCCCGAGCATCATTCGCTGGACGCATTTTTTTATCCTCTGCTGTAACAAACCATTGCGAAATTCTGATCTTCTCTTTTGTTTGTCTCTATATGCTAAGGTTTCTAAACTAAGCAGTTATAATCTTTTTACGTCATTCTTTTGTTAAATAATATTGATTTTAGAAGTCTTTACTCTTGTAGCCAGTTTATACTACCAGTTATTGTAAATTTGGACATTGTATATAGTATTTGAAAATAGTACGTAGAATTTAGAATTATTATTATTTTTTAATTTCTTAAAGGTACCAGTGTCATACAGGCAACTTGTCTGTTATCTGGTCACCTCTAAAAACAAAAATCATCGCAATGAGCTACAGAAGTACTTACAGTCTACTGCAATGAATCTTAAGTCTTTTTGGAAGAATTCACCAGCGTCATTATTGTTTTTATCTGTATCATTATGTTTGTACTTGTTCCCTGCTTTGTTTTCAATTTTAAGGTAAGGTAAGTCAGATTGTAGTCTAATAATTTTTTTTTAGACGACAACTATCATTGCTTCAGACAATGGGGATTGGAGTGAACCTGCCTTGTTGGTACCATCAGAAAGTTAACATTGAAACAAGTGTTAGAGAAATGTACTGGTTATTGTTGGATCAAAACTCCATGCATATGGCACTGGTGGTGCAAGTCAAGAATGTGTGACTCTTTCCTCGTGTCAATAATGGCATACATCAAGGAGTTGTTGTTTTATGGTAAACTCTATGGGGATTTTGCTTTTAGAGTTTTAGTACTCTGTGATAATTAAGTACTAATTTTTTAAACTTTTTAAGTAGTCAGAAATCCTCTTCAAGTTAAAATTTCCTTCTTTGGTTTTGCTATGGATCTTATCATTGTATTGATTAGCTGTGAAGACTTTATCTAAGGATTTACCCCAGTTTGTTTTTACTAACAGAGTCATAAATACAAAACGAGAACAAGACAATTTTGGCATTGACAACTTGTCTTGCTCTGCTGCAAAAATTGAGAATGGTAGTCACCCGCTACCGATTTGACCCCACTTGACCTTCTTTGTTTCTTCACCTATCCACAGAGACTTTAATGTTTTGGGAGAATTTTAGTAGGCCGAGTCACAACCTGTTCACTTGACTCCATTGGATCTACTTTGTTACTTCACTTAACTACAGGGATTATAATGTTCAGGAGGAACTTTAGATTTCCAAGTTGTTTTGCTGTGTTAGAAGGAAAATTATATTTGGCCTATTCACCCTCTACTGACTTCACCCCAGTGGACCAACCTTTTTACTTCAAATAAATACATGGATTATAATGTTTTGAAGGAATTGTAGCTTTTCCGACTTGTTTTGCTGTGTTGGAAGGGAAGTTGTAATAGGGTTTGTCACCCCCTGCTGACGTGATCATGCTTGACCTACTTTGTTACTTCACCTTACTGCAGGGTTTATGTTTTCGGGAAATTTTAGCTGCCCTAATTTTTTCGCTGCTATGTTGACCTACTTGTCATACATTTTTATTTCACGTTAGTAGATCATACAACAAATTATAGTAAACATGGTTTCTAGCTATCTATAGTTTAAGGCTGTATGTTCCGAGAAAACATTTAAAAGGTATTCTTTGTTTTCAAGACGTATTTCATAACATTTCACGATGACATCGTTACAGTAGGAGCATTTTTCATTGAATGTGCCACTCAAGTCACTTTTTTTTTAATAGTAGAGAAGTGAAAAACATGTGTCAACAAAGTGAGTACGAACTCAGTACCTATGGCAATTATGACCACATGCTCTACCACATGCTGTACCACATCCTTTACCACATCGTTTACCACATCCTCTACCACATCCGTTACCACATCCTCTACCTCATCCTTTATCACATCCTCTACCACATCCTTTACCACATCCTTTACCACATCCTCTATCATATTCTCTATCATATTCGCTATCATATGCTCTACCACATCCTCTACCACATCCTCTACCACATCCTTTAGCACATCCTCTACCATATCATTTACCACATCCTCTACCACATCCTTTACCACATCCTCTATCACATCATTTACCACATCCTCTACCACATCCTCTACCACATCCACTACCACATCCTCTACCATATTCTCTATCAGATGCTCTACCACATGCTCTGCCACAGGCTCTACCACATGCTCTACTACCACGGTATGTTCTACCACCACGATATGTTCTTAACAAAGAAACATACTCTACACTGAAGCGGGTTATTCGTTTCCTAGATTCCTATCGTTGAAGGTCTCGTCCAAATTATGCATAAAGTCCTGGACCTTTCACAGATTGATGATTATAATGTTTTAGGGGAATTCTAGCTTTCCAGGATGTATTATAAGATTTCATTAGAGAATTTTATTGTAAAATCTTCGAAAATTTGTATATTTTAAAGAACATCTTTAGAACTTCCTCAAGCAGTTTTTCTGTCTCCTTTCTTCAACACTTCGCAGTACTATTTGACCGCTTAGTTTAAATTTTCACCTCGTAAAGTATAGAGTCAAAAATAGCAAGCGTTTTTTTTCTTTTGCCTGACTTTAAGGGCCGGTACTCTACTTTTAGCTGTGTTAAATTTCCGTGTTCAGATACCAACTAAAGAATGATAATTTTGCTGTTATATTAGTCACCAGTTGACGATGCCTTAAGTGAATTGTTTGGCAAGGCAAATGTCTACTTTGCAGACCACACTATGTCTTGCAAACCACTTGACATCGCAAAGCCCGTGCGAAAAAAACTCTATGTGCTAATAAACCCACTGGGAAACACTTGACATTGTGAAACTAGAGTAACCCGTTACGAATCCCTGTAGGTAAAAAGAATAGAGCCAGAGTTACATACAAAGGACGAGTACAAAAGTAGAATACCGACATTTAGGCTGCAATTCAGTCTTTACTGATAAGCACCCATATTAATCCCCTGGCAATCTCTGGAATCATGGATATAATGATTAACTACATAACTTTGTCCATCAGGTCCGAAGATACCAGTGATGACAAAAATATACCTAAAAGATGATGACGTCATTTTAAGTTGTTGGCCATTCTCCCTGTATAATTTAAGGGGAGCTATCCTTTTACCAGATACTAGAAAGCGAATTTCCGAGGATAACAAAATCTGTCACAAAGAAATAGCGTGTGCTTGGGTATGCTTCCATATTTCTGTCAGCTTGAAAAGACCAACACAAACAGTTATTCACACTGAAGGGTTCTCTTGTGTAATAAACCTCGGAGAAACAAGAAAACAGTTCCTGTAGGAAGTAAGACAGCGCAATAGGATAGTATGGTGTCTAGTTAAATCCATTTTATGCATATGGTAACCCCTTGGCAGTGGGCTTGGAACACTAGACAATCCTTTACTGGTAGAACAGAAGTATAATATTTCATATTAACACCTTTTTGTAATTTTGTTTTTGTGGTAATTGAAGTATTGGAAAAGATAACAAATAAACGATTTGTGGTACAAGACAAAATAATGTTAATTTTGGTTGAAAGCTCTTTCGCTGGCACTCGACAGAACCAAGACACCACAACAAATAACACGCCACTGTTTGTTTGGCTAAAAAAATTAAAAAGGGTCATTGGAAGCCTGCCTCTTTTTGTGACTCTTAGTCTTGAACAATTGAAGACCATACGCAAATTATTTTTGCCTGCAAGGAGACAGAGAGATAACTTTCACAACTTCCTTACTCTCCGTGTATATTGGAATAAGTTGTTTTGACCTGGACGAAAAGTCGTTTTGTATTTTTTACTTTTCTACAATGCTAATTTAATGTGGTCATCGTATTACTGGAAAATAATTCCCGGCCTTTGATCACCCTTGCTCTGCACTATTTGATTGTACCAATACGCCTTCATTTATCGTAGAGTATCAACGAAGCCTCGATAGATCAGAAAAGAGAAAATACAAAGTCAAATATTTACAATTCGTATTTTTATTTCTTATGTACACATTTCATCCTCTTTACCGTGCCCAGACATTTCTTTTGCATTTAAGGCTGCAACGTTGCGCGCTTATCATCAGTACATTTTTTGAAAATGTATTTTCTGTATTCTTTACTTTTTTCTGACATCACCTTGAATTTGCATTTTGATTATGATGGTAAAAAAATGGTATAAAACACTACAAGAAACAAATAAGTAAGAAACGCAGAAGACTTTTTCCTTAATGAAAGCATAACAACGAAGAAGAAATGGAAATCGGAGATTCTGGATCAATGAAAGTGAGACACCGAAAAAAACCCACCGGTGAGCAATGAAGGCTAAATAGAAAAAGAAGCGAAAGGTGTGGAGAACAACAAAGGTGGAGAGTGGAAAAGCGTGGAAGACTCGTCCATGAAATGGTAAAAGGTGTGATGGAAGAAGAAAATAAACGTATAATTATAGTTGCATAAGAGGTGACAATTACTGTGTGCTGATGGAACTGGATCAAATTAGGAGAAGACGGATTGCATCGAAAATTTTTATTGAGAAATAGATTTAAGAAGGCCGACATAAAACATATGACAGGCCAGCTGATGGCAAAAGGGAAAAAATAGAGGCTCCATTAAAAATATGGAAAAAGGCTGAAAAATAGATAATGCCAAGATTAAGTTGGAATTTATGGAAGCTTTAGGACATTTCGTGCTCGATAGGATCACTGAACTTGCTCATCATTTGTTGGATAAAGGAATTTCCTTAAGAAATGCTTGGATCAGTCATTTCTGCTCTACCAAATAAGTCAGAAAAAAAGAAGATAAAACACACACACACCACACACACACACACNATAGAGGCTCCATTAAAAATATGGAAAAAGGCTGAAAAATAGATAATGCCAAGATTAAGTAGGAATTTATGGAAGCTTTAGGGCATTTCGTGCTCGATAGGATCACTGAACTTGCTCATCATTTGTTGGATAAAGGAATTTCCTTAAGAAATGCTTGGATCAGTCATTTCTGCTCTACCAAATAAGTCAGAAAAAAAGAAGATAAAACACACACACACACACACACACACACACACACACACACACACACCATTTGGTCTAACAAGTCAGGTAGCAATGATACTCTTAAAATGTAAGGCTAATCTAAGTTAGAGGAACATTAAGGAAAGGAAAACAGATGAACGGTTTATAAATATTAATGGAAAGGGAACAAGGAATAGAATACTTTGTCAGAGAATGATAATAGCAAAATATTGAAAAGCAGAAAGGTTAAGTATATGAGAGTTTTTGTGAAATACCGCAAGCAATTAATGAAAATGTTAAGGATGAAACGTATTTTAGTAATTTTCTTTACTTCAATGCTTGTAAACTCCATGTATTCTCTCAAAGTAGCTTTCCTTTTCACTCCTTTAAAGAAAGAAAAATTAGTAACATAGCTTGCATCGCTAAAGTCTTGGCATCTTTTTTTAACACAGAAATAAGCTAGATGACAAGATCAAGTACACTGAATATTTTATGGGGAGATTTGCTTTGACTATCTAATCAATATTTTGAAAACTTTCTTTTTTTCGAATTCGTTTCTCTTTTACAAGTGATATACGACATGTGTGTACATTTTTTCGGAGATGAAATTGGGAGAGAAAAAATAAAAGGATTTTGCAAGAACAAACCAAAAAATCAAATAAGAAAAGTAACCGTCTTCATTGAAGCGGCTTCCTGCTTTGCTTAGGGTGAAACTAGAAGGAAAAAGATATGAAAATTAATAGTATGTGTTAATGCGAAAAAAACCCCAAACTTTTTCAGATACTTGTAAGGCTAGTGCTACTGTACGGGGACCAGGGCCGAGTAATTACTAAAACGCGCGAAAACGAGGTCAGAAATTGTGTGCATGATTCGCCATCATATTTGTATAACAAAGACAAAAGAAAAAACAGCAACGATATTTGTTAAAAAGTTGTAACAAAATTTGAAATTGTAACATAGCACTGAAGATAACTTTGTGTCGAAAAGCTTACATACATATATCATACCATATATTATATATCATATTATATCAAATGCGACGCGGCGAAACCTGACGCGCTGAACAGTCCACCCCCCACCCCCATCCCGAGAAGTGCTGCTTCCAATTCCTTTCTCCTTAATAAGTGGTACACTATTGCTTATGTGTACAGGTTTTTAGGGATAGAATTAGGAGAGGTAATAAAATTAAAACGATTTTTAAAGAAAAAAGAAAACGAATCAAAAAGGAAAGAAACGCACCGCACTGAAGTTCTTCCCAGCTTTCCCTAGGGTAAAGGAAGACATAATTCACTGAAATGGTATGATCTGAAGAATTCACGTAGCAATGTTCCCCAAGTCCAAGATGCCTTCATAGTGATGAATTCTATGTTTAAAATAGTATCTCCAAATCAGGCCTCTTGGTAATATCAGGCATGTCCCACGAAGGTGTTTTATAAAGACAAATTTGACGCAAAAATCTGATAAACTTGTGCAAAAAAAATAATTGTCATCATTACTGCCATCGGTTGCAAAAGCCTACTACCTACTTGTACACGTCTCAAGAGGAAAATGTTGACTTCAAATTGCTGATTCTGATTCTGTAGCAAAATACTCTTTGTTCACCACCAGTAATTTGGGGGTTTTAGGTCTGGGAGCATGCCTTTGGCAGTTTTCTAGGATAATCGGCAGTTGGTATTGGAAAATTCTTGTTCACAGAAGAATCATTGAAATAACAACTCAGCCCTTGTGAGGTTTTCATTACAAGCTGAAGTAGGTTCAGCAGACGAAAAAACAGACATTTAGTAGGACGACTTTGTGTCTGACTTGCTTGACTAATGGTCAGTTTGCCTATGAAACGTCGGCTCCTGTCCTGTTTGTATCCTCCAGTGGTCAATTTTGTCACCACGGAGATGCATTGCTGAACCGCCACCCAATCAATGCAGCAAAACCAGTTTTCAACTGTGTGTTTCTTTTAACTTGTTTAATGGAGACATTCAACATCTTTACGATGTTGATCCACGGATCTTGATGGTAAGCCCGCTTTGCTATCCCAATCAACAGCATCTTTGTTATCATAGTGTTGGAGCAGCGACATAAACAATCTGTGACCTATGCATTTCAGATATTGACTTCTGATAACACTTTGCAATGGTATCTCATAAGATATCTGGATTTCTATATCGAAGTCTGAATCCAGTCTCTTTTGCATCCTCTTAACAACCCTTAACAATTTTCTGAAGCAGCTCCATCAAACGTACATCTAGTTTTCTTGCATTACCATCCTGATGTATCAGGCCTGGGTTCCATACAGGAGGCGAGATCGAAAAACTGCCTCCTTAAGCCTTTTTCCTTTTTCCATGTGCACCTTGTGATCTGTAAGGACTTATCTTATTTCATAAAATTTTCCAATAGCTTTTGTTACTCGAAGATAGGTAAAACAGACTTGTTCTTGGTTGGTTAAAGTCTGTCCAAGGGAGGTAAATTCTGCCTTCAAATCTTCTCACTCAATGATTTTCAGCTTTCTCGGTTTTGAGCTTATGACCTAACTTTTTTCTACTTTTCTGATGTTGGTAATCTGAGACATTTGCAGTATGTGTACTCCCTGCTAGTGTGGGTATGTAGTCAATTAAGATCTCTTGTTAGAGTGATGAAGAGAGGAGTTGTTTTTTTTCTGTGAAATGTTTGTTTGAGGGGTCATTGTGAAAATTTAATGACTAGTTTCCAGGTTGGCATATTTCTCTCTCACCGTAGTATGCAAACCATGTACCGCAGTTGTATAGCCTCCACTTGGCTACAATGATAAGAATCTGTAGGGTGTCTTTGCATGTTTCTTATACATTAATGTTTAAAAATTTTGTCTCGTACTTAATGCCTAGTACAGGAGCCGTGGCTTAATGGTTAGTGCAACTGCACCGTAACCAAGAATTCCGGGTTCGATTCCCCGAGCTGTCGAGGAGAATTTGGAACTTAATGAAAAAAAGCCATTGGTTGGCATCAGGAAGGGCATCCGGCCAAGAAATTCCTCACTGCCAAATCCAAGCCCTTATGAAGGGCACCGTCGGAGCCCCAATTAATGAGGGAAAATGACGTTAAAACAAACCCTCCCTCCCCCCAAAAAGCCAAAAACTTAATGCCTAGTACTTTTCTGAGTTAACGACTATTGTTCATATCTATCGTTTCTTCTTGTTGCTTGGTTACTCCCCATGTACCGCAGTTGTGTAGTAGATTTGATTTAATAATGCTTTTATTTTATTTTGATGTCTGAGTACCTGTTTTGCCAACGTTGACGTTCAACTGATGGGGCTTCATGTTTTTGTTTTGGGTGGGTGGGTTTGGGTTTCGTCAACATTTCTCTAGTTTGTAAGCTGACGAAATCAACGTACGCGTAAGCTAATCAATTTAGATGAAGGTCATCACCTGGTGGTAAACGCATAGCATCAAGAGTACTTTCTAAGTACACAATGAACAGGACAGGACCTGGACTGTCTACCTGAGATTTTGCAATGTTAGCAACAAACGATTTTTTGTTATGTGGTATCATAATTTTTTATATTACACTTAGAAACACTACTTTTGTCTTAAACATTATTTAATTATTTTCTGGGTAATTTAAAAATCTTAATTACAGATCAGTATTTTTTTCCCCTTGAATTCTGGGGGTGGGGGGCTTGTTTTGCTTATTTTCAATTAGCTTTTGATAATATTTGTTTTCTGCAGGACTAAGAAAACAATGGTCATTGTGAATGCCATGTAACGCGCCTTGATTTTTCTAAATAGTACGTAAAAAGCTGTCAGTTGACACCTGTTATGAACAAACATCGAGTTTCTAGGAAGAGAAAAGAGAACTACTTACAGAAAGCTTAGTGCAGACATAGCGTCGACGACATTGTTATAATATCACAGTAGATAGTTTATATCATTATTATCATCACACAAATCGTCTGCAGATTAATGACAGTTGCGTAAATACTGTATTCTGGGCAATTATGCTTTCAAAGTCAACAGTAGTGTCTGCACTCATCCCAATGCAATTGAATACAGACATGAACTCTTCCGATCATTATTCTGAGGGCAGTTTCAAATGAGCCTTCCTTATAAGTCAAAGAAATGGAAGGGAAATATAGACATGCATGACAAGTTTCTCTTGATAAGTTTTGCTACACTTGAGAAAAATATGCTCTTTCACAGCAGCAGAGAGACCTTACCACTACCATTTGCAAAGCGTATCACGCGTATTTAGAATGCCAGGTAGGGAACATAAGACATTAACCTTTTGTCGAAGTATTGTCAAATCCTAATTTTCATCAAAATATTGGTATGCAATATCGAGAAGTAACTCATACATAAATGGCCATGGGACATCTGTTTCACAATATTTCGGTACGCATTAAACATACATAAATAAGGAAAGCATTGGTTATTGAGTGTCTTTGGATAAAAAATGTTACGTAACAAATGTGTAGGTGAGTGGTACTAGACTTGTTACGATGCGTAACAAAGGGTATGGGGTTGTGAACAATGGGGAGTATATGCGTTACGCAATTTTAAATGGCCCCAAGGTACATCCACTAAATGGATCTCTGTTTGACTTTGTGTTAACGTAGCAAAGAATAGAAATGCTTAGAACTTAGTTTTAAAAAAATGCTTTTATCTCATTTCTGCATTTTAAGCTTGCAAACCAACCTATTTGCTTTTTGTTTCGTGGTTGGTGAAGACATGCCGTATGCCCCAAAGTACTGCTATTCATCATGTTAAGCAGGACTGCTGCATTGGAAAAGTAGAAAAGACAGAAAATGCCATTTGCGGCTCCGATGGTTTTGGGTGAACCTTGTAGTCATGTAGATGACTGCTGATTCAGCTTAACGAGGATTTCAGGGGTTCCAGAAAGTCACAACTGACCTTACAAAAAATCCGAACGTTTCTTCGGCCATCCGCCTAATTATGTACTCAGATGAACTCCCAATGCCAAACAGGGATATGGACACCATACTTTCCACTTCTACGAAATCTTCTAGTTCAGTGAGCCCGTCTTCAGAGGTACTTATCAGTACAATCTGACACATCTCATCTAGTAACACAACCTGAGCTAAATGATTTCGTCCGAAACCCAACTTTATCTAGGCAGCTTGATGAGATCCAAGCTACCCAACATAACGAGTGGAATAAATTCAGGAAACAGGATAGAGATTTATCGATCACGGAACGAACAGGTTTCATGCTACTTTTCTGCAAAGGATGCCCTATGCTATTGTAATGACACTACCAAAGGTTTTGGTTCTCTTCGAATTGACTATAAATCAGTGGATTAGAGTCTCTATCGAGTTTTCTGTCATTTGTTTGATAATTTTCCAACTATATATACATGGAAACGTACATCCATCCATTCCAGACATACATGCTATCAGTCTAGATGCAACGTACGGCAGTGAAGGCTGTGTTGGATTGTGCCCGATACGTGTGCAATGTGAAGATCATTGGATTAGTTCTGGGTTTCTAAGGAGATTGTACGAAACACAGCTGCTTCCTGTGCCTATGGAAAAGCAGAGACAACAGCCAACACTAAAGTTGGAAGTTATGGCCAAAGAGGAGAGAATTTAAGATATGAGGAATGAATGTAAATTAGGAGCCTTCGGTTAAGTCCGAAAAGATTTGTTACCTCCAGTTCACATAAATCTGGGACTTATGAACCAATATTCAAGGGTGCTAGACAAAGATGGTGAGACATCCAAATATCAAAAATATAAGTTCCTAAAAATAAGTCAAGCTAAACTTAAGGGAGGAGTTTTTGATGGTCCACAAATCCATGATATCCTTATTGATACAGAATAAACCACACTATTAAGTCAAATTGAGCTACCGGGCTGGAGTCATGTAGGCCCTGCTTAACTAACTCACACCAGTAAACAAACAAACTACCTTCGTACGCAAAGAGATGCAGATCAACGTGACAATTTGAAACTTCCAAATTCCAATTCTACCAAACACAACCCCTAACTAGATCGGTTATACAATTCGCATCCTTGTACATATGAAGTTCACACTTTATTAAATCTGTAATGACAAAATAATAAGAAAGGTTAAGATAAATTACTGTATTAAATTAAAGAGCTACAAACTTTTAATAGTGAATTGAAATTGTCCTCTACAAAATTTTGCCTACTAAATATCAGTAAATTACATACGTAAGAAAATACTTCTAAATCAATTACAATTGTGAAACGATTATCATACCTCTTGAATCTTGACGGAGTTCTAGCTTTGAAAAAAGGACTTTTTTGACTTATTCAAAAGTCCTAATGCACACAATTAGTAGGTGAAACGGACATAGAAAACCGGAAGAAAGAGTGAAGATCATAATGACGACATTGGTGATAGCCTAGAATCTGAAAGTAGGATTTTTATGCAAGTATATGATGCATGAGCCTGGAAAGATCACTTAGAGATGTAGTTGAAAACTTTCTTGGAAATTATGCATCAGACAATTATGTTAAAGATTAGTTGTAGAGTGTCAGCAAAGATAAATTTAGACCAAGAATTCTTTCTTAGTAATTTTGGTTCTGTGAGTGACGAGAATGGAAAGCATTTTCATCAGACAAACGTGTTGTTGGACCGTCGATATCAAGGAAAATAGAGTACCTCTATGCTAAGCAATTATTGCTTGGTCATCAAGAGAGATACCACTATAACGTATAAAATACATTCTAAACGACTATTTGAGTTGAAACGGTATCCTGTCGTTCGTTAAAATTACAGACTTCTAAGGTGAAATCTCTTTCTTTAAAGGTCGAATCTTTCCCTTGTAAGTTTATAAAATACATAATGATGCAATGTAAACAGCTTCATTACAGTGTTTGATTCACAAACATATTTTTACAACTAAGCACAGTTTGTGGACGTTTTACTGAATATTTCTGCTCCTTATAATCTTTCTCAATTACTATGTAATCCAATTTTATGATGAATTAATGTTACNAGGAGTTTTTGATGGTCCACAAATCCATGATATCCTTATTGATACAGAATAAACCACACTATTAAGTCAAATTGAGCTACCGGGCTGGAGTCATGTAGGCCCTGCTTAACTAACTCACACCAGTAAACAAACAAACTACCTTCGTACGCAAAGAGATGCAGATCAACGTGACAATTTGAAACTTCCAAATTCCAATTCTACCAAACACAACCCCTAACTAGATCGGTTATACAATTCGCATCCTTGTACATATGAAGTTCACACTTTATTAAATCTGTAATGACAAAATAATAAGAAAGGTTAAGATAAATTACTGTATTAAATTAAAGAGCTACAAACTTTTAATAGTGAATTGAAATTGTCCTCTATAAAATTTTGCCTACTAAATATCAGTAAATTACATACGTAAGAAAATACTTCTAAATCAATTACAATTGTGAAACGATTATCATACCTCTTGAATCTTGACGGAGTTCTAGCTTTGAAAAAAGGACTTTTTTGACTTATTCAAAAGTCCTAATGCACACAATTAGTAGGTGAAACGGACATAGAAAACCGGAAGAAAGAGTGAAGATCATAATGACGACATTGGTGATAGCCTAGAATCTGAAAGTAGGATTTTTATGCAAGTATATGATGCATGAGCCTGGAAAGATCACTTAGAGATGTAGTTGAAAACTTTCTTGGAAATTATCCACCAGACAATTATGTTAAACCTGTTCAAGTGTTAGTTACAAACGTTACAAAGTTAGCAGAAAGATTAGTTGTAGAGTGTCAGCATAGGTAAATTTAAACCAAGAATTCTTTCTTAGTAATTTTGGTTCTGTGAGTGACGAGAATGGAAATCATTTTCATCAGACAAACGTGTTGTTGGACCGTCGATATCAAGGAAAATAGAGCACCTCTATCCTAAGCAATTATTGCTTGGTCATCAAGAGAGATACCACTATAACGTATAAAATACATTCTAAACGACTATTTGAGTTGAAACGGTATCCTGTCGTTCGTTAAAATTACAGACTTCTAAGGTGAAATCTCTTTCTTTAAAGGTCAAATCTTTCCCTTGTTAGGTTAAAAAATACACAATGATGCAATGTAAACAGCTTCATTACAGTGTTTGATTCACAAACATATTTTTACAACTAAACACAGTTTGTGGACGTTTTACTGAATATTTCTGCTCCTTATAATCTTTCTCAATTACTATGTAATCCAATTTTATGATGAATTAATGTTACATAAAATAATATTTCTTCTTAAGAAAAAAGTTATTGCAGACTCTGATTCAACATATCGAACATAATCGGCAACGGTATGTTTTGCTTGTGTGTCAGAATTTTTTTCGTATCAGTGTTACTAGGTAGGAATTAATAATTCTCAGTTGATCTTCATGTGCAGTATCTTTCAAGACATTCAGAAGTTTGATGCAGTTGATTGTGGTAAATGTCGCTGTCATGTCTATCCCAGTTCTGTGTACTCTTGAGTTATTTGGTTATGCTGCACTTGGATGTTTCCCACTTGTCAGTCTATACTGAATGTGCTCTCTGATATAACCAAGCCACTGATCTCAAAATAAAAATGTTATTTTTAGATCAGTTGTTATTTTTGGATCAGTGCTTGGGGGGCCCTCTGAACTGGGCCTTTCATTGATGGTACTGCTGGTAAACAGTAGGCCCATTTTTGCCTTTGGCAGATACCATCTATTAAAGTCCAGAAGCAACAGAACAAGAGAAAGCGGGACAGAAAGCAGAGAAAACACTATAAGACGTACGGATCGCTCTCCAGGTCCCTCCGTGGAAAGGCCCTTTCTCTTGGCTTGATCTAGAGCCAATGCTTAAGCATTTCAAGACTGTCCTGCATTGAGTCCTATAACTGAAGACTAGATCAAGGAGAGAACAAATGTCTACAATGCATTTTAGGCAAAAGGTCGAGAAGCCCTCTGAACTGACGAGTGCATGCAAGGAATGCCTGCACAGAAAACAATGTGAGCTCAATTCAGTTGTTCTGTTGACATTAAAGCACCATCAATCTTCCTTTCAAATCAATCGGGTAGCCTCAATATCACAACGAGGTTTATTTTTCAGCATGATCAAAACAATCTGAAGTAATTGTTTTGCAGCTGAATGGAAGGAATGCTTGGATTGACAAGGCCAAGTGCACAATTCTGTTATCCCAGAGAAGACTTTAAAAAGCTTTTGCAAGCCATATCTTCATAACAACACCTTCTAGATGGAAATGGATTCCAATAGCAACAATTTTTCAGTTTCAGTAAATACAGGCATAGTGCAAAGAAAGTACGCCATGGGTACTTTGCTTTGTGCTGTTGGAGGTATTATTATCGGGATAATCGGAATCGTCATTGGAACTGCCCTTGTTGGATATGTCAAAAAGTTTCCATTTGATACTGGATTTCCCGTTGTTGTAGGAGTACTGGTAAGATGAATGTAGAATTCGTAAATTTAATTCACTAATTTGGTCACTGTCATGTGAATCAGTCAAAAATTAGGTAGTTGCTATTTAGCCGTCAGTCGGCTGGACATGTCGAATGTAGCATAGATTTCGTCGTCAGACGGCTAAATAGACACTTTGAATATTATAATAGGGTACACAGTATAGTGTGTTTCCAAAATTAAAGCACACCGGTCAAAGGCTAATTTTATAAATGTTTGGAATCTAAGCATTTAAACAATTAATTATTGAACATGAGAAGCTAGTGTGGCAGCTGGATGCTAGTATCTTGCAACATGATACAGCTGGCTCTGAGACGTCATGTGGCAAAAGTGTGTGGTTGAGTTGAACAAAATTCCTTTAATTCATCCAGTATTTCTGTATCTGTATAGTAGTCGGAAGTATCTCACTTATGAGTAAAAAGTATCGAGGGGTGTGTGTGTGTGTGCTCTGATAATGTTGAAGTAGTGCTGCTTTGAATTGGTTGATGTTGTTACAGTTTCTAGTATTTTCCGGGAAGGAGTATGTATGTATGTTTGTATGTATGTATGTATGTATTTATTCGCCACTAACAAAAAAATACAAATGTTCAAAGGTAAATGTCAAAAACCTAATACATGATGTTATCCAAAATAGTTAAAAAATAAGAGTTAACAGAAACAAAAAAAGAACAAAACAAACAGGCGGGACGGTAATCTAGAGAAATGGTGGCAGGGGTAGCATAATACAGATCATGAAGACCTTATTTTCATTATGGCCCCTTTAAACGTAAATGGACATGTAACATATAACAGGAGATAAACATTGAGTAGCCTTTTATCTATAACAATCTATGATTACCCAATGGAAACAATATCAATAAC
>RDPX01000286.1:441228-452107 GCA_003991215.1 Morbakka virulenta | reverse complement strand
TCTCTGTGTGTGTCTCTCCCTCTCTCTCTCTCTATCTCTCTCTCTCTCTCTCTCTCTCTCTCTCTCTCTCTCTCTCTCTCTCTCTCTCTCTCTCTGTCCCTCTGTCCCTCTCTCTTATTTACCACATTTCCCTCTTATTTTTTATTATTAAAACCATACAAAGCTTAATATAAGTAGTCGTAAAGAACTGTGAAGATATTACTGAAAAGAAAAACAAGGTTAACCCAAGAGATAACAGTTAACTTTAAACTTTAAAAATATTCAAATCATATGATGCACGAAAGCATTCGCATCCCTAAATGATCCCCAATCTTGCAGTCCGATGAAAAAAAAGCTGCAGTCATGGAAAGATTTATTACAAAGAGGGACAAAAACTGCATAAGGATGAAGATGATGAGAAAAACGAGTCACACGAAATTCAACAAAACTGAGCTGGTACCAACAGGAAGAGGTCATCAGAACACTTCCCATAATAATATCGATTGAAAAGACTAAGAAGACAAGCCTCATTCTGTCGATGAGACAAAGGTTGAAAAGTATCGGCAAGAGTTGGACCAATCAAACTACAAACAGGTCACAGACGATCAAGAACATCAAGATAAGATGACAGAGCACCTGTCTAGATAGGGCAATGGTACTCCATGCAAGGGCAGAAAGTAGATTTATAAAGATACAAGATTGGCTCATGTGTAAGGTAATTTCTAACACAATACAAAGAACCAACCTTTTAAGAAGCAGTCTTGTCAACAGATTGAATATAAGAACCGCATGAAAGACCTGGAGAAAATGAAAAGCCAGCATCCTCGCTGTTGAACATTCCTTAAGAGGAAAAGCAGGCTCACTAGGGTTAACAATGGGATGATATTCTATGAATATTGTAGGGAGATAAAAACTCAGCATTCTGTTGTATGACATCAGTTGCGTTTTAGCCGCATTGAAAGAAACCAGCCATTTCTTTCACCATTCTGTGACACCCACATGGTTCATTTATTTATTTATCTATTTATTTATTTATTTATCATAACTCTTTCTTTTTTTACCAAAATTTTCTCTCATTTATGACAATCCTTCCCTATATCTATCACAATCCCTTCCTTTATTGATCACAATTCTCTGTTTTATCACAGTCCTCTTTTCTTATCATAATCCCCTCTTTTATTCATTACAACTCTTTTCTTTATTTATAACAACCCTTTCTTCATTCTTCATTACAAGTTTTTTTTATTTACTACACAAAAGGAAAGTGTTGTGACAGGTAACAGAAGGGATTGTGATAAAAGAGAAAATTGTGATAAATAAAAGAGAAAACCGTGCGAAATAAATAATTTTTTTAGGTGTCAGAGAATTAGAAACTAATTTCTGTTATTTAGCACAACCCTTCCATTTATTTATCACAATTTATTTTTATTCGCCACAGCCCGACCCCAAACAAATAATTTTTATTTCACACTTTTTTCATAACAATCATTCATTTTTACATTGATATTTGTCATTTTCATTTTGGTACCAATTATGTTTTTTGTCGTGTATTAAAATTTGCGATTGTATTTGTTTGGATACCCCAGGGGTAAATACACACAATATAGGTATATAGATCACTTCACGTGTACTCAAGAACATATTAGTTTCAATTTAATCAACTTATGGTATTGGTAAGTACGTTTTATACACATTCATGCCCAGTGCGTGTTGGCATTATTTCTGAAAACGAATCTCTGCCCTAATTTTTCTTCCGACCACATTTCACACTGAAGTCCTCTACTTGGTTGACCTGGTACCAAGCGATTATGCCCGAGTCGTTAACCATTGGCTTATCACACTTGAGGTTTTAGTTCAAGCCTAGCCCGCGTGGATTGGAGTATTGTGTCTAATTTGTTTTTCCGTTACAAGTTACATACTATTACATTGTGTACATGTTTTTGGAAGTAAAATTGGGAAAGGAATGAAACTGCTAAATAAAATTTCTCATTAAGTACAATGGAAAAAAAGCTAACTACGTGTAACACTTTGTACTCAAGTGGCTTTCTGACTATGCTAAGAATGAGCCCCAATATAGTATCATCACACACACACACATATATCCCACTACTTTCTACGTAGAACTTTTTTCGTATTTCACAAAAACAACACAAATGCATCAAAAGGAGATATTTTGGAACACACCTATGGTTTATCTGAAGATAAAAGCTCGGCATCACAGATTTACAGGATCGATGGTTCTGAAGAGACCACATTTCACTCACCGTCATCTGTTAAATCTGTTTATGGCATTGCTAAATGCATATGTATTGCACATCTGCCATCCTTAGCGTGAACTTTGCAGCTGTGTAAATATGATCACTTTTCTGCGCATTGCTTCTTTTGATTAAGAGTACAAATGAAAACATCTGGTAGCAAATAAATCTAAAATAATTACATTTGCTCAATAAAATTTTTTTTTAAATTTGTCATTAAACTATATATGGTTTTTAACTAATTTGAGGTTGCTGAAAAATGATCTCAGTTTTTTACCGTTAGGTACAGTTTTTCAGTACAAATTTGCCCCATTTTCAGAAAAATGATGCATGTTCACGGTTTGTGCCACCTTTTTGAGGTGGCAAAAAAACAAACCATGCAAATATGCAATTCGTACGCCCGTTTAATGAAAAACGTTCATATTGAAGAACTTTTTTGCTTTTGATTTGGAATTACATGGGTGCTTTGATCATAACGAGTCCTACGCAATTGTGATTTGGGACCTATATCAGATGAGGACTTGAAAATAAAAGATCTCAGGTGATTCTTCAAAAACTTTACTTTGAGTTTTTCAGGATCAAAAAGATTAATGTGAATGCATTGAGTTGCGCAAAGTGTGACCAATCAGAACAAAAATGATGAATTAATATAACTTTCGTTGTTGACAAAACTCAAATGTAAAAGAGCATGTTGACAAACTAAGGTAAAAATTTTTTTCTTCCTTGATTTCCTGTTGTGTAGTCCCGTTTAGTACCCCAACAGTAGTCAGCAATCATCCTCTTGTTCCATCGCCGCTGGTAGCGGTCTTCTATAACTATCAAGTCTTGGTGCAAGCGTTCTTCCTGCTCTCCACTGGAATTGCCACAGTTCAAGATACTTTGTCAAGATGACTGTCAAGAAAATGGAGTGTAACACTCATATTATCTGCGATTTCATGGAGGCATTTCAACATGTTTTCAACCAACTATTAATAATTTTCTACCCTGTTGTTTCCCAAGAAGGTTTTTTACCACATCAACAAATTAGCACCAGGTGCGCTATTCCAAGTCATTCATCGAGTTAATGAAGTCAGCATCTTTCATAAGTTTCCTGATATTCCATCAAACACACCGGCTTTCAACTTTTCATCGCTTAGTCCAGGAAACGTCTTACAAGTGTATTTGAAACTGTCACCATCCTTATTTAGAACCTTGGTAAACTTTTATCACTCCAAGTTTAATGTGTAATGGAGGGAAGATGATATTGTCTCTGGGAACGAGACCTTCATTGATAACGGGGTTTTTTGCCGACTTTCAACTCTTGAGATGACCACTCCTTCTTTTTATAGGGCTCATTCTTATTTCTATTGCCCCACATACACAAAAACAGGGATGTTTTTGTGAAACCACTCATTTACCCAAGCAGGAAAATTCACCATATTCCAGTCGACACATATCACCTATTCGTGATGCGAGTAGTTGATATGTTTCATGACCTGTTTGATGGCATCGTATGTCTCTTTCAATACTGTTGAATGTTCGATGAGTTCTGAAGCGTAGCTGTTGGTGTTATGAAGTAAAAAAATGTTTTGCTACGCTTGGAACTGCCAAGGAACTACCCCCATTCCAAAGGACTGTATGCTTGGACACCCAAACAAAGAAGAACGTTCATTAGATCAGTATAATAGACAAGATCATCGCTTTCTTCAAAGAACTGAATAAATTCTGCACCTCTGTTTCAGTAAGATGTTACCTACGTAGCTCGGGCTAACAAGTGCTTTTCATTGAGACTTAATGCCAAAATTTCTCCAGACTCCTTGGTCAAACCTACGTCACGAACCAATCATTGAGTTTGCTTTGAGTAAACATTTGAGGAGTACATTCTCGCACAAAATCCGGATCGTACCCATCATGTTCATCTACGATATCAGTGTCAGATTCGGCCTCTTCTGTGTGGCGGTCCTTTTGAAAAAGTAGGACTGGCAACTCATAAAAATGTGGAACTGGTCGAATTGCAGACGGAAGGCTTGGGTAGGTGAGCGGTCGACGCATCTTTTGGTGCAGTCCTGCAGTGCTCAAGCAACAAAAATAACAGTCATTTAAATGGTTCTGTGGCTCCCACCAAATCATCGGAATAGCATGTCTCAAGGACTTTAGCTTTCCGGACGTCCAAAGTCTCATACTTTCCAAGCATGTTTTGCAAACAATATGCGGAGCACATGTTTTGTCCTGATCACCTAATTCGACGTGCAAGTAAGCCTGATATGCGTTCTTGTAAAACCCAGATATTGGCTTCCGGTTGGCTTTTGGTGTAAATTCACCATTTGTGTAGCAGAAACTGTATGGATCATTAACACACCTCCTCGATAAACCCATTTGATTTTTCTCTGTATAATAAAAGAAAACATTGTAACATAAACAGCCACCTGCAACACAGAAAACCAAACTTTTAAGAGAAAAATCCAATCATCCATAATGCCAACCTGTAAACTCTGAGATAAAGAAAAGAAAATGTCAGGACTTCAAACAAAGTACCTTTATCAACTGGAATCGTAGTGTTAATATTGTGATCGAGATTAAAATTACAACTGAGAGGATTTTATGCAGTTGATAGTGCCTGCATCGCTTCTTGACTGCACAGCAGGTATCACTTGCACAATGCCATACCAATGCACTGTGTGTTCAATCAACTCATGAAGGAAGGCAGTCAGTTTCCCACAGAACGAACTGCACATTAGATTTTTAAATGTGATTTTTGTCTTTTAATAATGACCTCCTTTCTTTCAATTCATTGTATAATCTGCATGGCCTGTAGTAGGCTGAAAAAATACGATGAAATGGGAGAGAATAATGTCACTTGTTTGAATTTCCTGGACCATTCTAAATTGACTTGAAATAGTTGGGCATAAATGCCGTGCTAAACGAAGATTTCTTCAAAGAGATGTTGATCATTTTAAAACAATATATGAAGCTCCACTTCCCTTGTGGTTTTCTATGTCGTAATACATCGCTTTACAGTTAATAGAAGTAATTTTATTCTTGTACAACAACTTTACCAAAAACAAGCCACTGGAAACATAACTTAAAACGAAAAATGGCACTTTTCTCAAATGTAGGGCATTTCTACACAGCCTAAACCGTAGCTAAACAAGCAAACCAAAGGTCATTTTTTGGTTCAGCACTATCAAATTTGCTTTAAAATATGTAAGGTTCACAGGCAAAAAAAATCTTGTTGCACAGTGTTATTTGCAGATATACAAAGTATGTAATATGGAAGATGAATTGACTGACACAAGCAATGAGAGTTGCCCAAGACCGGAATATCTGGAGAGAGCTGGTGAAGAGTGCCACGACTGCCCGAAATCGAGCTATCCGTTCCTGATGATGAATATAGGAGATGTGTTGCGACTAGTAAGTTGAAAGGTAACTCGGATAGTATGTTAATTTAAGAAATGAACAATTTTCTTTTTTATTCTCCAAACAGGAGATTCTAGGGTTATAGCAAGGCTGGTTATAGCCGAGAAAGTATAATGAATGTTAGATTCGCCAATTGCTTGCTGTAAAGAAAATTTGGAATTAGATGTGCACTGAATAAAAGATGATGTGCTGTAGATAATATGTAATGGTTTCTGGGGGGGATAGAAAAGGGAGGAAATGAATTGAAATATCGTATTTCCTCGAAAGAATGCGCCCCATTTTTTCTCCTGTTTAAGCGCCGTCTCTTTTAAATTAACTAATCTATTCAATTTAGTTTCTTATTGAGTATTTAACGAGAATCAAAACAAGAAAAATTACTTTTATAAATCTTTTTTTTTCATTAAAAATATTGGTAGAAAATCTGGCCAGCAACATTTTCCACAGAAAAATCAGAATGACTGAAATGTTCTTTTCTTTGCTTTAATTCTGTGTTTAGTATAATGGAGGTGTTTTGGTCGTGTTTAGTCCTCTGTAAATCGGCTAGGAATAACCAGACCAGCCTCACTCCTTCTTTTTTGAGCTACCTGAGCCTCCATAAAGTTTTTTTCGTGCACCTTAAGGACATAATCTAGAACACTTAACAGTTCAACTTGCAAATGTGCGACTAGTGTTCCATCTGCTTTATATGGCCCTAGGGCATGGATTTCATAATTTAAGACTTCTTAGAGATTGCATGTCTTGAATGACAACATTTCATTCAGTCTCTGTGTACAGTAACTCTTGTAAATATGATCGCCCCTTATTTGTACACTGAGTTACACTTTGTCAGTCTGGAACCTTTTAATGAACAGTTACTAATTCTGCATGAATCTCCTATCAATCCGTTTTGAAGATCGGTTTCAGAAAAAAGATAAAGCTGATGCTACACCAGAATGCTAGCTTACAGATGCCGTTGAAAAGGACAAGATTCATATTGTTTTTTAATTGATCGATATTGTTCTGTCGTTAAATTACAAATTTTTTTGAATTTCTCTAACTTTCCACACCCAACATTTGTCTGTTATCTACTCATTTTGTGCGTTTAAGAAATTAAGCGAGAGCCCCTCTAAATTACTGCTTTTTGAATAAGCGCCATTACTCGAACGCTAACTTTTAAATGAGCGCCTCAAGGGTTCTTTCGAGAAAATATGAAAGTGCAATTTTATTTGAAGAAAGCCGTCTTACATTTTTTATATTGGTTGCTCGGCGAAAATGGGACACCTTATATCAGTACTTTTATTTTATTTACCTCCGCATTCAAGTCATTCATGGCAACCGTATATTGAACTTGTTGGCAACAAACGGATGGCAAAACTCATCCAAATTTTGTATTGATTTAACGATTAAGGCATAATTTGCATTAATTTAATAGGTCCGCGAGATTTGCATTAATTTCAACTTCTTGTGTTTTATTTCATCGCACTAATTTTTTACCATTTCAAGGTATTATTACCAAAGTGTCACAGAGTGTTTGTTTTTTTTAATCCTATGTAACACATGTGAGTTAACAGAATCTTCAATGCTACCAAATCGAGTTCGTTTCCTTTTCTCAAATAATAAATCGCTACTTTTTTTCCTAATAAATTTATGATTCTAATCTTAATTATTTCGTGAAATGTTTCTCGTGATTTTTTGTTTATATAGATTTGGTTTTCTCAAATACTAGGTCACGTTTGGTGCCATTTTACTATTCTTCTTGCTGGGTTTGATTTTTTTTTAATTCTGAGGGCGTATTGCCGATCAATATAAAGATTGAGATGCACCAATGAAGGTGTATGAATAAGCCTCCATAAGACTAATGTCTAATGGTCAAGTAGGATTTGTGTGAGGGTCTTACCAGGATGTTAGAAGCCTCAGGACACTAATTATGGTATATTATTATCCAAGTTTCTGTTTGCTCGTGATCGTGTGGTAACATTTTAGGCTTAATAATGCGACGGGAAATAATGTGCTAGCAGATGTGCGCAAACAGGTGTGATAAGAGTTGTGCGGAAACGCCAAATCGTTTGTATTGTGGAAATGCAACATTACCTGTTTCTTCAGGCGAAAATTGTCTGATTCAGTAGACAGTTGGCACATTTTTATGTCCATTTGACTCTAAGATCCAGAAAGTACCATAGTTGTCAACTGAGAGTGAGAATCTAAAAAACGTCGCCCAACCCATGCTCAATTGACATAAATGTTGGAGTTTTTCTCCTGAGTCTTCAGTGATGTTTAAAGTTAGGTATTGTAAGACGTTTGATAGATCTCCCAAGGAAACAAGACTTCGTCTGACAGAGGGAGAATCTGTTAGTTGTTCTCGTTTATTTTGAGATAATTTGTTTATAATAAAATTTGCATGAGAAATCTTTGGATCTCTGTCATTCCTGAATGGCCGCAATTCCGTGCTGTTACATTTTGGTACCAGAAGTGGGGCCCAAGTTAGACAATTCCTGCGGCAATTTTATTATCGAACAAATAAACGGGAACACTAACGAGATGTCGATGGTAGAGAATCGACTAAAAGAGCTGACCGACCGCCTCAAAGAGTTTGAGGGCCGGCTCCAGCAGCAGGCCTCTCAGCCAGATACTACCGTGGCAAAGGAAGAGGTGATGCTGCGCCTAACCTTCCAGTGGAGTACGCCAGACGGGATTTTTAAGGTTCTTCGGGAAGTATTCAGTGAACAGCTCACGCCTACGCAAGCCATGGGAAGGTACTTAAGTCGTCGCCAGGGGGACCACAAATCCGCGCAGGACTTTGCATATGCACTGATGGTCCTCCTGGGCCGTGTCGAGAGGCTAAATGACTAAATGCAGACGCTTCTGAATCGTGGGATCATCCGGCCGAGCCAGAGTGACTATGCCTCTCCAATCGTGTTGGTGCGGAAGAAGTCTGGTGCCCTACGTCTATGCATTGACTATCGCCGCCTGAATGTAAAGACTCGACGAGATGGGTACCCCCTGCCAAGGATAGATAAGTCACTGGATGCACTTTGGGGGGCCAAGTACTTCTCAACGATTGACTTGAATACTCCCTACAACCAAGTGGAGATCCACCCTGACGACTGCCCCAAGACAGCATTCGCGAGGCCAATGGGTCTATTTGAATATGTTCGAATGCCATTTGGCTTGTGTAATGCACCTACTACATTCCAGAGGCTGATGCAGACGATCGTCCGAGATGACGTGCTTAAGAATTTGTTTATAACTATCAATATCTATCAATGTCTACTAAAATACTGGTCTGTTTTTCCATACATATCTATATGTCTGTGTCTTTCAAAAGAAAGAGAGCAGGTCATTGCAAATGTAAACAATCATTCCTTATGATGGTGATTAAAAATACAATTTTTTACGGGCGCCTAGGTGTTGACAGTATCTTACCTTAAAACTAGTTCGCAACCTTCTCTTCAACCAACGTCAATGACTAGTTATGTTGAATTTGAATTATTTTATGTGAATAAGTGTGCTATGACAATGTATTGCCAAGGTCTTCGCCAAGGTATGTAAAATCACTTGATTTTAAAGTAGATCTAACCATTATTTTAATTTTCAAAGCAATGTTTGTCCTTCGTGAGCAAAGAAGACTAAGACTTCTTGCTTTGCGCAGATCGCGCAAAAAAAATGTCTCTTGTAATATCTACAGTGGGTAGCCGGAGAAGAAGGCTAGGTATTGCAGGTGCCCTGCTCTCACTCCTCTGGTGTCTCTAATTATCTCTCTCCATACTTCCCAAGTCAAAGAGGGTTACTTCAGCAGCTCCTGAGGCACGTCAGGAGAAGCCCCCAGATTATGTGTTTTATGCCAGTACTTGAGGGATACATTCTGTGAGTCCTCGTTGAGAACGCTAACCCTCTGTCAACTCACTGCAAAACCGTCTCTAGCAGTCGTTCATCTGGCATGCTTCACCATGAGACAAATTCTCCCTATGCCTGCCACCTAATAATTTCTGTGTCATGGACTTTGTCCTGTCATTTGGTGTGCAGCAGCTTCCTAAGATACCCTAAGCAGAATAAATTGTTTCTAGGTGTTTCTATTGTACCCCATTTAAGTTTCAGACTGACATCTTTGTCTGTAGGTCGATAAATCTTTGTTCCTAAACTCTGTCTCACTCTCTTCCGAATGCACAGCACCGGCTATCGTTGGATGCCGTCATGTCGATAGTGACAAAGAGAGACAGAGTACTGTCGAGGCAGACAAATTAGTTTGTCACTCTCACTTTGAACCGTTGACTGCCATGATTGTTTCTGTATAGGAGGCTGCAGGTGCAGGTTGGCACATCATCGCGGTCTTTTTTGTATTTATTGTAAAATCGAAGTCGCTATGAGCTTTGGAGAAGCAATCCACGCTTTCTTGCACGTCAAACTGTTTTGGCCTTTAATGCTGAGTCGCCTGCAAAGCAAAAGACAGGGCCTGTGTATTCTTGGACTTTGATTTTAGTCTGGAGCTCTGCAAGTCCAACACTTTTCCGTCGTCCCTTATCTGATATAAATTCCAATGTCACCATCTCAGAAAGCATCTGACAGCACTCCAAAGGACATCATCATCATAAACCACCGCATAGCCTTGTTTGATGCCACTGATTACATGAAATGGTGTCGAATACTTGTTATCAACTTGTATGGCTGCTTCAATGCAGTCCTGGAATTTACTGGCTATGAAAATTAACTTGTCCGGAAAACCGAACTTTGACATGATCGTCTGGAGTTCTCCTCTGTGGACCATATCGACTGATTTTGTCAAAACCGCTAAGGATGCGTGAAGGGAGATATTCTGCTTCTAATACCTCTTTCGGAATCGGGGTGCAGGGAGAATCATGTCCACAGTACTGCTATCCTGTCAGAACACACTGGCTCTTAGATCTTCTTCTTCTGAGTTCCTTATCCTTTCAGGACGTTGGAAATCATGGTCTTCCATCTATTTCTCTCTTTTGTCAGTGCTAAAATTTCACAGTCATTCCTCTTGAACTGGAGATCCTTGTTTAAGCTGGTAATGAATTTCAGTCTCTGTCTTCCTCTACTTTTCTTTCCTTCAATCTTCCCTGTTAACACCAAGTTTTCCATTCCTTCACATCTCATTGCATGACCCAGAAACTGCAGTTGTCTTTTTCTAATTACCTTCATCAACTTTCTTTTCATTCCTGCTCTCTCTAAAACCACTTCATTGCTCACTTTGTCAGTTCAAGATATTCTAAGAATTCTTCTCAGGAACCACATTTCCACTGCTTCTATTC
>RDPX01000286.1:417645-438876 GCA_003991215.1 Morbakka virulenta | reverse complement strand
CTCTCTGGACATTATGTAGTGTCACCAGTCACAAGGAACAGTGCTCTTGGGACAACGTAATCCAGTGAGGGAGGCAATTGGGTGCTACACCTTGCCCAAGGGTGACCCAGCACAACAGCAGTTAAGAGGTAGTGACATTCTCCTCAAAACCCCGGAACTCCCGAACTAGGGTCCTGCTGCCGGGTGCAGTTTAACGTCATACCCAGGACGAGGCTCTTAGATAGGAGAATTTAATCAAGGTGTTGCTCCAAACATTAGATGGACCCTGACCAGAATCGTCCCAGCAGCGGAGAGCAGTAAGCTGTGCGATGTGGTTGTAGCATTTGTCTCTGTACATTCCCGGTTTTACTAGTTAAGATGGACAGTTAAGACATTTTTATACTTTGTGACATTATCTCTTCACCCCCTAGGAATACACAGCTTAGTAAGCTTTTTTATCAGGACCAGTAAAGGTGTAGACTCCTACCAGAGTAAAGTCAACGCCAAGAGCCCTGCTGTTTTTTAGGCACTTGACCGCTCTCTCGATCTTGATTTCGGAAAGGGGATTGGCATAAAAATGGTAAATAACAGCACGCAGTATTCTAGTGACCGCTTTATTATTTATAAAAGACGGATGCTTGAGTGCATCATCAATTGCTCAGCTTAGCGCTTAAGGATCTCTACTCTTTGGCGATGAGCGTATTTCCATCAACACTAAAAATAAGGTATGGTTCAGATGGTGTTAGGTCCTAGTTGGTTTCCGTTGTCCTGCAACAACCTTTTACATTGTTGTGATCAGCATTCAACTGGATTTCATCCGCCTTTTGCCTCATTTATGCATCCTTCCTCTGGATGGGCTCCTGCTGTACACTTCTTATTTGCTGAATGTGGCCCCCTTACAAGCTACAAGCACACGATGAGTAGATTTGGAGGTCCATTTAAATAGGATATTTTTCTTCCAGCAGTGATTGGATGCAAATATTGTTGTTGCCAAACAATTTTTGTTGCTTGGGGGTGGTGAGCTCAATCACATCTGAGTTTCCAGCGTTGCATTTGTCTCAAAAGACATCTCAATCAGATTTAATTTACCCAGTAGTAGAGCACGAGTCTGCCCTCGATTTCCATAACCGGAGATTGCTTGACAGTCACTTTTGAGGTTAGAGATTTTTAATTCCTTTGGAACTTACTTCTGCTGTGGGCGCCCAGGAAGCTAGATTTTGAAGTTAAGTTTAAAGATAAGGGTTGTAATGTTACCATAAAAGTCCAGAAGGTTACGGTCCGACCCATTGCCCTTTCCTTTCTATTCACACCACTGCTGATTCATTTCTCTATTTTGTGTTTAAAATTATTAATGTGGGTTAATCTTGAGGATTTTGTGTAATTTATGACATTGGTGTGAAAAGAGGTGGATTAATCTGTTTAATTTTTACCACACCATCTTCTTAAATATTAGTTTCAGCATTTTGCTTATAAATAATGGTTATTAAACATGGTTTGCTTCTTCTCTCAAGAGTTCGAGTTGCAGTTTGTGGTGCCTAGCGTGGGTCAAGGGATATGTAAATAAAAACAACAAGTAAATTAATCTGGAAAGGTGTTGCTGGAGCTGGAGGGGTGACGATGGGGAAAGGTGGGGGACGTTGAAAAGAATACGAACTGTCAGAAAGGAAAATCGTTCAACAATAACGTAACAGGTGAAAAATGCTATTGGAGTAATCAGTTAATATACCACTAATTCCTAAACAATAAATGAAGATACTGTGGAAAATTGTCAAGGATCATAATAACTTTGGAATATTAACAGCAATGTTTTACAACAAAATGAATTGGAGCAGAAATATCTGAAAATACCACGAAAATAATGGATTTAATTCATAATACCACTAAATTTAAGAAGAATATTGACAATAAAGACACGACTGAAGCTATGAGTGTAGCTGTAACAAGCACGCTCCAGACAAATTGGATTTCAGGGGAAAAAAGGAAACTTCCCAATTCATGATACCGATATTAAATAGGAGCAAAGATTCACATTCAAGGTATAACAAAGGAATACATCTAAACAATATTAATTTAGCAACGTTTTAAGGAAATGTAAGTAATTTGAAAGTTGATAGTTCTGCATTTGGCGTCGCACGAGAAGGAATGAGGAGGAGAGGGCATGATATGGAGGAGACGTTTATGGGAAAATAATAAAGAAAGAGAGAAGATAAGGGGTAACAAGAAGATGATTTCAAGAAGAATCTGCAGCATGCAATTCACACTTTCTCTCTGCGGTGATGCATGTGCTCACAATAAGATTATACACACGATATATAACACGAAAGTTTGTTTGATCAGAAGTAAGAACGTTCAGAGTCTTTTATGACATGGACCATCTTCAAGAAGAATGGGGATAAAGCGGGTGTAGACCTCAGATGTGGTCAAGTGTAAATGAGGCATTGAAAGTGAGCTCTTTCAGGAACAATCCTATATACCCGAACAGGTACTTATACAAATTATTATTAGCTAAAATTGAAAGTGAGGTGTCTCAGTGACAGCAGTATTGTTCTATGGTTTACGTAATACTTAACACAATTGTTGTCTTAAGAAGAGAGCGGTATGTCTGTGTTTTTCGTTTTGTATAAACGTTTGCACAGATGGTCGTCACTCTAAGCCAGAACAAGGTACAGGTGCTCCTCACAAGAAAAAAGAACAGCAAAGGTAATTGTTAATACAGACACTGTTTTTTCATAGATGCTTTACAATTTATTACCACTGATCATCTACAATAGCTCTATGTGTTTAAGCATAATTATCTAAAAGCTACCCAGAATGCTCAAGAAAAAACAAAGCAAGTTAACAAAACAGAAACTAGTCCTTTTCCTGAATCGTCTAATGGATTGTTAATAACGATGAAAAAGTCTTTACATGAAACAGATTCTATAAAGTCCATTAGACAGCAGGAAAGACTTGAGAAAATTCTCAATGTGTATAGTTGGCACTTCTCCAGTTGTGGCCAAATGGGTCTTGTGAGTAATCTCGTGCTTAGTAATCAGCGGTTTGACACCCTTTGCTATCTTTTTCTTCATACCAGCAAACGTCAACAAATGATTTGCACACTCTTCCTTGCAAATCTTGTTCATTCTCCTATATTCCTCTCTATCCTCCTCTAGACCTCACTGTTTTCACAACTTGAAACCTTGTTTCTTGTTTTTCATGGCCTTCTGCACCTCGCTCCCCCCACCAGCAAGACTGCTATTCTAGTCATTTCCCAGTCCTGTTCTCGCCCAGCGTTTCCCTGCCCGCCTTTACTACTTCAGGATAGGTCCCTTCCCATGTCACTGGTGCTTCACGATCTTCCTGTTGCAACAGTATTATTGTTACACTGCATTTCATGTTCGGTCTCGAACCTACAAACTCTTCCATAGGGATACTATGGAGTTTGTCCTTAAACTCCCTCAGAACTTTGTTTTGATCAGAGTGTAAGTAGCGAGAAGTTGGATACATTGAAATTTCTTTTTGGTAGATAGATTATACCTAGAAAGGTTTGTTCTGTTGACGGGTAATTGGAAAACAGTTACTTAATCATTTAAGTCAACTAAATCGTATCGCAGGGTAGATATGTTTAAGATAATAATAATAATTATTATAATTAATAATAATTATAATAATTATCATAATAAAATAAATTGGTAAAGTTTCATACTTTCCTAGACTTTTACTGATACTGAGCATAGACGAATATCGTTGGGGTTAGGCTAGTTAACTCAGAAAGACAACTATTTCTTTAAAATATAGACAAACTCTATCCAAAATATAACTAAACAATCTAATATAATAAACAATGGTTTGACTCGTATCTTGGTTTTACTCATAAATTCTCCCTTCCTCATGCTCGCTTTCCGTTAGAAAGCCTATCTGTGAGAAGCGCGAAGCGAAAAGCAAGAAACACATCTATTGTTCTTAAAATAATATTGTACCGTATTTCTTCGCCTCTGCAAATATTTTGCTTTGCAAGAAAGTTTGATTGTATTAAACTATTTCGCCGTGAAATAATTTGCAAACTAATCGAATTCCGGAATTGATGACACATGAACAAACACAGTGAAACAATATTTGTTTGTAGATGTAAGAGTTTTATCATGTCATGAGTCGTAAGCTTTTTCTGAGCTACGTTTCGAGTGATACTTCTCCCATCGTCAGGCTGGGAGAAGTATCTGGGAGAAGTATCTCACGAAACGTAGCTCAGAAAAAGCTTACGACTCATGACATGATAAAACTCTTACATCTATGGCTTCCTCTGAGTCCATAAAGTTCAGAATTTTCAAGAATATTTGTTTGCCTTGGGAAACATGGGGAAACTGAACATGAAATTGCGCTTTTGGCGAATGCGTTTTGCTTTTCGTTTGGCGGGAATATATTCATCTAATGGTAAACAAACATTACTGACAAAAATAATTCCTACATTCCTATAAAACATTATACAACACTGTAACATTGAAGCGAGCCAATTGGAATGAATAAAAACACGTGCACAAGATCATGATGCCTCCCTCAAGCGGAATGTTCTCAGGAAGCACAAATTTAATCTCTTGTTACTTCTGCACTTTTCTCTTTTATTTTACCAGTCTTTAACAGATGTTTTAAGCTATCAATAGACATCGCATTTCGAATAAATCTAATTTATCTTAATCTGATGAAAAGTTTAAATTTTTAAATTCAAAAGAGATTAGTTTCTGAATGTATTTATTGCAAGGCGACTTTTATTAATAAAGACGCTCTGATCCATTGACACTCCAGTTCTTTCATTGATTGTTTTAATACTCAGCATCAATCATTGTTAGGTTTACCGTTGCAACAGAAAATAAGTACTCCCCCGGAAAAAGTACTCCCGGAGTACTTTTTTCCTGTGACACCGGGTGAATGAATTTGCAGATAAGTGAACATTTTTTGTAAAATTAAAATTGAAATTAGAATTCTGTATATGCAGTTGATATCCAGTCCAATATTTTTTATGCTATTTTTGTCGTTCTTAAGTAGAAAAAACCCGGAAAAGAAAGATAATCTACAATTATCTTTTTGACCAGCATTGCTAGCGAATCTGGGATTCAAACGTTTGTCTTTTAAAACATTATCCATGCGGAAAGAAGGTACAACTGAAATCAGATTGCTGCTACAATCAAAACTTGGGGATGTGGACAACATACTTGCAATGTTGTGATGGCAGTGGCATTTAAAACTTTCAAGTAAACATCACAAAATCACGTCATTTAGCATCACTTACTAATAATGTAATGCAAAACAGAATTCAACTTCTACCTTTCTTAAAATAAGACCAACACAATTTTTTCTTATCTTATTGCTCTTGACCTTTTTTAAATTTTAAACTGGATTGTTTTTATTCTGTTTTACTCCATCTAGGATATTTGATCCTTACATTTGGAGGAAAATCTCTGTTTGTGAGTATCATTCACGGATGAAATGAATATCTGGGAATGTTTTGTGCTTAGTTTGTTCGAAAGCATTGATTCAGCTTCTTGAATGTCTGCAGCAAGTCCCGAATGCTTTCTGTAATTCAGGTAGATCCTTTCTTAAAATAGCTGGCGACTTGTCCTTTCAAGTATACTTCTTGATCTGTTTGTGGCAAAAGGAAAATGAAGACACGGTTCCTTTGGAATCACCTTTTTTGTGTGGGCATCTTAGGAAGAATCTTGCGTGGTTGATAAATTCACCAGCCTTGATCTTTGTTCTTTTCTGGTGTCGGCAACATTGAAAAATGCAATTCCCATTTGTTTCTCTGATAGAGTACTTTGCTTATTTTGGTCTTCACTAACTTTATTGGGTTACACTTACCTGTATTATAGGGTCAATTACTATGGTGTTCATGATACTATTGGATATAATCAACTTTGTTAAGGGTAACAGTCACAACCCCTATTTCAGACAGCAGGATGAAGATCGAACCATCGTTCTTTAGACTCTTGATTGTACATCGATCCTATTCAGTGAGACTACCAATGGGTACTTTAGAGGATTGAAGTAAAGGGTTCTTTCTGTACAAAGTTTGCTTTACTTCGAGTAATATGCTTCATTGCTGTTTTCTGTTAATACTAATTGCATTACAGAGATTTCATCTCCTTGGTAATAGCTCCAACAAAACAGATTGAAACCGAAAGGCTTACCTTTACCACAGTTCTATAAAGTACTAAAAAAGTACAAAAGCCTAACGTACCAATACGTTTAGTTGTAGCTTACTCAGGTACTCCCTCGTTATTTACATTTACGTTACGTAGCTGACCTCCTACGCCCATACACAAAAATGAAGTTCCACCAGTTTAACAAGAGTAGTGACTTTGAAGTCTTCATTACACAATAAAGAATAGAAAGTGATGAAATCATGGTTTCTTTTGACGTCACATTATTATGCCTTACGTAACTTAGACCTTATGTCCTACCTGTCCTGTGGACATCGCGCAGCAAGGTGACGCCAAATGATTCGGTCATGAGCCAACGCGTTTGCGTTTTCTGGTAGGATTGTCCTCGACTTAAAGTCCTCTTGATTTGTAGACTACCAAGTTGTTTGCAGCCTGCCTCTTCTCCTTCGTCTAGTTTTAGGACCCCAGCTGAGTGAATGTCTGGCAAATTTCTCTTCTTGTAGGAGATGGATTTGGCCTGCTAGTGTCCAATGTCTCTCGGCTACTTCTATGTGTAAGCTTTTTCGCTTTATTCATTTAAGGATTTCCTCATTCGTCATGTGGTTTCTCCATGTTACTCCTAATAGACACCGCAGATTACATTGGTGAAACACATCTTATTACTTTGCAATCTTCCTGGTGGATTTTTATGTCTCACAGGCATGTATGGCAGTGGTCATCACTATCGACATACTAAGTTGGAGCTTAATCTGAAGAGAGACGGTGTTTGTTTTCCAAACTTTTCCCTATCGTTTGGAAGGTTGCCTTGACTTTGCCTTATGTGGCTGGTATGTCCGGTTCAACGTCTCCCGTAGACGTTTCTATGCTTCCTAGATATAGGAAACTCTCTACTTCGTTTAGAGCAGCATGATTAATGGTAATAGGCTGTGGTGGGTTTGGCCCCATACGCATTATTATACACTTTGCTTATTGGGAATGAATAACTCTGCCCATCTTTGATTTGTGGTTTAAGGTAAAACTAAATGTTTATTTAATTACTGTTCCTTATAAAGCATGCAAAGGCAGCATAGTATTTTTGGAGGAGAGTTCTAGCAAGCAAGCTTAATTTTGCTTTTAAATGCATATAGGATGAAATAAGATGCAGCATTCAAGATAAAAGTCGTCCAAGCGACCAAAGACAGTAGCAACAGCGCAGCTGCCCAGCACTATTGCATAAGTGAAAAATTGGTCAGAGATCGGAGGAAGGCAGAAAACACTATCAAAGAATTGCCCTTAACCAAATGTGCGAATCGTGGTCAAAATCAAGAAAATTGGCCAAGATTAGAGAGGTAAATTGCAACATGGGTGTTATCTGACCGCCCATATGGCAGAATCGTAACAATAGCCCTTATCCGACTGAGAGCTTTACAATGGGCAGCTAAGAAGAAAGAAGACAGCATGGGTTTTAAGGCAACAGTGAGTTGGTGTTCCAGTTTCATGCATCGTTATGTTCTGGCCATTCGTCAAAGGACAAAAATTTCTCAACAGCTACCAAAAGAATTGGACCACACTATCATGCAATTCCAGACCTTCGTCATCAATCAAAGAAAACGAAATTAATAAGATGTGGCTCACATTGGAAATATAGACAAAATGCACGTGTTTTTTTATGTCGTCGGCAACACTACAATTAACAAAAAAGGAGAGAAGACAGTTCTGGTGAAGACAACAGGGCACGAAAAACACTTCACTGTCGTATTGGCTTGCCTCACCGATGGAACGAAACTTTCACCTATGATGATATTTGAAAGAAAAACGATACTAAAAGACAAGATTTTGCCAGGAGTCGTGATTCATGTACAAGAAAAAGGATGGTGGATGTGTCAAATGGATTAACGTGTGTTGATATATTGATCCAAAAATTGTTGTAAACTTCTTCAAAAAATGCTTAATTACCAATGAGATGAACGGTAGGGAGGATGATATGTTATGGGAAGAGGAGGATATCCCCTCATCGTCAAGGGAACATGACATTTTTCCAGAAGAGAATCACTACGATGACCATTTGAATGGGACTTTGTGTTTGATCGATCTCATGGTAAGTAGGACTACTGGTATTTTACTATGTTATAAATAAATATCTATATGCAACATCATGTGATTTTGATTTGCGATGGTTTTGTCGAATCTGAATTTACTAGAATTTATGTCATGAAAAACGTCACTGCCGTATAGAGTAGAGGATGGATTTTTAAAGTCGAAATTCGGTGTCGACTTATACTCCGCAATTTATGGTATTTCATCGGCACATTAAAAATTAACTGAGCAGTTACTACTACTGTATATGTCCTCTTAGTATTAAGCTTTGAATTACAAATTTCCAAGGTTACCTCTTCTGTTGCAGCCTTTAGCAACAAATACTCTGGTAAACATGGTATCCTGGCTGGCTGAAACATTTCTTTACATTAGAAATCACGAGGCCGATTGACAATATACTTCTTTACAATGATCTTTCTGTGACGAGTAATTCTGAAATAGCTACTTCAGATTTATAACGCTAGGATCTTCGTCTTTTTCTGGAAAGAACTGGATCGAAAACGTCAAGATACTCCTTTACCATGAGAAGAACAGCATGATAAAATCCAGTGAATAACTTACTACTTCTAATGGTCTCCATAGCTTCAACTGTAAGAGCAGCCAGGTGTTGGCTTAAAATAGCAAATAACTAAGGTGATTTAAGAGACCTGGGGAAGTTGCATGTGCAAAGCTTCGATGACTCAAGCATAGACCAAAAATTATTCAAATTTCTTTACTTCGCTTTCAAAACTGATAAATCTTCATTCCATTTATTCAATAATCATTTGCTTTTTTATCGTACAATTGTTTTCAGTTGCTGTGCAATGGTTAAATACCCAAGGTTGCTCCATTTTCATTGACCATCTTTGATATTCCCGCTGTATTAGTATTGTAAGTGTATCATCGCGTCTCTCAACATCCACTGATTCAAGCAATTTCTTAATTTTTCTCCAGATTTTAAGAGATACGGAAGACCAGGGATTTGGGGCACATGGGAACCTATCAGTTTGATGTAACGGGTACAAAATGCCAATCCGAGGAGTGAAAATTAACTAATTTTTGAATGACCGATAAGAATAAGAACAAGCGTTGGATGTTTGTGGAAGACGAGAGACTACGGTATACAACCAGGAGATTTTTTTGATCGAAGGAAGATTAAACTGAAAATAAAGGAAGAGGAGGTAAAATGACCGAAAAAATCGACGTCATGCGTGAGCGCTTTTATGGCAGAGGCGCTTAAAACAGAGAGGGCAAAATACATGTGCAAACATAGTACGGGGGCATTAATAAGTGCAGACCGTTTATTTGAAGAAAAGGCTGCAAAGTATATTCAAAAATTGGTCGAAAGTCGACTAGAAGTGGAAGCAATGAAAATCACCCAGTTTTTAATCTGGTGTAACAAATCAAAATAGAATGAAGCGAAATGTCTACAATATATATATATATATATATATATATAAGATATAATAAGTTGGAAAGAATAAAAAAACTACACTATCCATTGATTCTTTCCAACTTATTATATCTTTTATTATCTTTTAGTACATTTCCTAACGAGTGAGTAAAATCACGAAACAGGCTTGTCGAAATGGATAGTGTAGTTTTTTGATTCTTTCCAACTTATTATATCTTTTATATATATATATATATATATATATATATATATAGTATATGTGTTAATATTCTGAGAAAGTAAGAAAGAAAGGAAGTCCTATGTGGATACGGTTTAAAATTACTAAAGAGTGATTTACTTTCAAATTCCGTAAATAGGTGTTCGGCTCTTTGATCAGGAAAGGAGGTCCCATACGATTAGTCATTAGGTATGAAGTTGCGGAGGAGGAATTTGTTTTCGTGTCGGTATTTGGAAATAAGTTCTGATCTTTTGTTGAGAAATAAGTTGTTTCTTGATGGTGTATGTTATAATGGACATTTCTTCAGTGAGACAAAGCAGTGGCATCTTTTTGTGCTGTCGTTGTAATGGGGGGCTGATTTTAGGATAGACCAAGATATTTCAGGTGCTTTTCCGGTTTTATCCTTTGCCTCCCATACAAAACTGGATAGTGTTGTGCTGTGTTTGTATTTACTGTGGGTGAAAGATAATTTATGTTGAGAGTATCTGTGTTTCCATGGCCTTTCGGTTAATCCTTTGTATGCCTTTTCGATGTCTGGGGTTGTTGGTGTTCCTGTGGGTGGTGCCAATGATACTGTGGCCTTGTAGATGACGTTTGGTGTAGTGCGTTTTCCTGGAAGAGGGCATTGACTTTTTGTTCTGCAGTAAAAACATTAATTACATTAATTATATATATGTATGCTGAAGGTGTCGCGCCCGGCAGTGGAGGGGTGAGGCGGAGCCCCCCGCGGTTGTTATCTAGCACCTGCCACTATTAAGTGGAGTCCAGAGGACAACCGAATGTTATGGGAGTGCTATGTGGAGAGTGATCCTTCTGTACGAGGGTACATGAAGAGAATGCACAGCCTTTGGTTGGAACTTGGGGCCCGAAATGTAACTGATAAGCGCTTGAGATCACAGGTCCAAGCCATAATGAACACGGGTAAGCTGTCTGAACGAGAGTGGTGAAAAAAAGGTGAAATCGAGGCAAGAGTTAGGGTGAAATGGATGGAGGTGCAAGGTTGAAAGGTGGATACGACTGGGAACGAGGATCAAGCATAACAAGCCAGACATCTCCATCCACGATAAGCGTGGGAGAACCTGGACGCTCATTGATGTTGCAGTGCCAATGGATGTTTGAGTTGTGATCAAAGAGGGGGAGAAGTGAGAGAGGTATTCAACTCTGCAAGAGGAGCTTGCGCGCATGTGCCGAGTCAAAGTGACCACTGTGCCGGTGATAGTTGGAGCCCTGGGAACATTACCATCTGGACTATTCGAAGCATTGCAGATCCCTAACATTGCTGCAAGTACTCAGATTTCAGCACTTTTGGGCACCGCATCAATCTTGCGTCTTGTTCTGCGCCTCTGTGGTCCTGGTCCGGACTTGAGACGTAGACATACTTATCCTAGGTTACCTAGTGACGCAGTAGCGTTAAAAAAATGAAGGTACCATACAACTACAAGACAACCGTTTTTGTCCAGAGAAAATCAAAGAAAATTTATCTGAGCAGGAAATTTATCCACACAATATCCTGTAGGGTGGGGTGGGATAAAATGGGTCAGTGGGGCACAACGGTATATTTTGGATTAACAACCAAATTCTCCTAACCAATGCAGCCAAAATTGTTTTGGCTGCCATCATCCTTAAACCTACTCATGTGCCTCTAGATAATTTGTTCATTCTTTCTGCAGCTTTCAAGAAGAGAGGTTGTCACCTGGAACTTGATGCAGATAAAAATTGACTCCCGCCATCTTTAAAGTCTCTTAAGCTGTTATAGAAAAATGACAAACCAATTTTGGCTAAATATTTGATAATTAGATACAAAAAATGCTGTTTTACAAATTGTGATATCACTTATGTGTGTGAACATGACCAGTTAGACAATTTTTCCATGTTTTTACAACATATTTTCAGTGAGGCACGTCGGGTCACCTAAAAAATAGCAAATTACGCTAGGTTGTGTGCCTTTTTTCTTCGTAGGAATGGTTCGTAACTATAAGCCAAAGAAAGAAACTGCAACTAATCATGCAGATATTGAAGCTGCAAGGCTATTGGTAATGGAAAAGGGTTTAAGTATAAGAAAAGCTGCAAGTGAGAAAGGGGTTGCCCTTGAAACATTGCGTCGTTGGGTAAAGAATGGTGAGCCATCCCGACGAGGAAGTGGAAGGTTCCAATCAGTGCTAACCTTAACAGAAGAAAGAGACATTGTGGAGGCATTAGCAGTCTCCTCAAAACTTGGTTGGCCATGTACCCTAGAGGAACTGCGTGTTATGGTCTAAACTTATTTAAACGCTCTCAACAAGTTAACTTCATTTGTGGAGAATGTACCAGGTAAAGATTGGTTAATAAGCTTTGAGAAGCGATGGTCTGCTGATTTAGGCTTAAGAAAACCGGAAATTCTTTCTAAAGCTCGCGCCGAGAACGTGACTGTTGAAACCGTGAGTTGTTTTAATGACATGGTTAAGAAAGTTTATGAAGAAAATGGATTATTTGAAGACCCCGATGCTACTTCCAGAATCTTTAATACTAATGACAGTGGCTTTTATAAAAATCCAAATCAGCGAAAAAATTTTTTTAAAAAATCTGCGAAAGATGCATACCTGATAACACCCACTGCTGGGAAGGCAATGTATACTGTCCTTGTAACTGGTAGTGCATCTGGTGACTTTTTACCTCCTCTAATTGTCTTTAAGGCAAAACACTCAAATGAAAACTAGACTTTAAATGGACCAGATGATTCACAATTTGCCGTATCTGACAACGGTTGGATGTCGGATATTATATTTGAACAGTGGTTTAAGAGCACATCTGTGTCTCATGTTCAACATTTGAAAAAGCCAGTTGTTTTATTCTTTGATGGCCATGGGTCCCATCTTATTTTTTCAACAGTTAAACTTGCAGTTGATAGCCAGATTATTGTGATTTGCCTACCTCCGCACACAAGTCATGCTTTGCAACCGTTAGATGTTGGAGTTTTTAAAAGCCTTAAGGCAGATTGGAGGCGTATTCTACTGAGGTTCTACAAGGAAAGCGGAATGGCTGCTGTGGACAAGGGTTCATTTCCCACATTATTTTAAAAATTATGGAGATAGATATCATCAGAAAATCTAATTCGTGGATTTAAAGGTTCAGGTCTTTCACCATACCATCCCGGTGCTGTTAACCTGGAAAAGTGTTTGACGGTAGATGAAGATGTTTCTACACCTGATGATATTGGGAGTCTCAGAAAAATTCTTAGAGAATCAATTATTTCTGCTATTGTTCCCAATCCATCACCAGAAACTCTAACAGCAATTGAAAACTCCAAGAAAAAGATAAAGAGGGTTCAAAACTCACAAGAAGTACTAACCGACGCAAGGGTTGTTGAACGCCGACGAGTCGAAGCAGAAGAAAAAGCTAAAAAGAAGGAGCAAGCAGCAAAAAAAGGAAAAGAGCAGCCTGGTATTCAAAAGCAAACACAAAAAATAGAATTCAAAGAAAGAAACTAAGACTGTCAAGAAAATCGACTTCCAAAAGGAAAATATGCAACCTGAAACAGATGTTGAAACTGATGCCAGTGAAGAAGACGATACTGCCTGCTCTTTTTGTAAACGTTTGTTGAGAAATAACAAGGGCAAAAAGAGTGAGAGGTGGGTAATCTGTGATATTTGTGATGAATATTCTTGTCCAAAATACATTCCTTGCGATACGGACCTAACAGACGACTTTTATTGCAAGAATTGTGTTCGTGACGACTAAATAAACACTGAAAAATATAGACTGAAATTTTAGAAAATGTTCCGATTGATTAAAATGATTGTTATTATATATTCATTTTTTCTGCCTTAAATGGTGTTAATTATATGCGTGGTGACTATTTCTGGCTTTTAAACATAATACCATTTATCTAAATTAGAAGTAAGACCCTTCAATAAGCATGGCCGATACTGACCCGTTGTGCCCCACTGTTTGCAACCTTGAACTATCCTCTGCACTAAGTTCAGAAAATACCATCCAAACTTAGTATTTACTTATGTCCTTCCTTATATCCATAAAAGAAAGTACATTTGCACATATTCCATGGAAAAAATCTTTATATCTGCATTTGGTCTCAAAATATTACGGTGCGAACATGAAAAACACCAAATTTTGACCAGTTGTGCCCCACCACACTGTACAATTAAAGTCTTAAGGAATGGTGATAATTTTAGTTTTTTCCCCGGAGGATCGTAACCGAATTGAGATTTTATCGACGGTAGCATAACTAATTTATGGAAATCTATCGCCTGTTCTTGATAGAAGTATTTCTTTGACGCAAATGCTACGTGAAGTGGTATTATATTCTAAAGTTGAAGATTTGCCAAGCGATACTGGCACGGTGTAACAATGCCATAATTATTCTCTTGAGTAGGAATTGATTATGTACTTAGCAACTATTGTGCTGCGTGCCAATTTTTCTCCAACTCAAAACGCAGGTTTTTTACACTTACTCGAAATCAAGCGACGTTGAATAAAAATTTGGACAAGGAATACNTTTTGACCAGTTGTGCCCCACCCCACTGTACAATTAAAGTGTCTTAAGGAATGTTGATAATTTTAGTTTTTTCCCCGGAGGATCGTAACAGAATTCAGATTTTATCGACGGTAGTCATCATATCATCATATTCGGTTTAACGTCCATTTTACATGCTAGCATGTGTTGGACGATTTCGGTAGCATAACTATTTTATGGAAATCTATCGCCTGTTCTTGATAGAAGTATTTCTTTGACGCAAATGCTACGTAAAGTGGTGTTATATTCTAAAGTTGAAGATTTGCCAAGCGATACTGGCACGGTGTAACAATACCATAATTATTCTCTTGAGTAGGAATTGATTATGTACTTAGCAACTATTGTGCTGCGTGCCAATTTTTCTCCAACTCAAAACGCAGGTTTTTTACACTTACTCGAAATCAAGCGACGTTGAATAAAAATTTGGACAAGGAATACGTTCGAATATTAAATTATTAGGTAAATTCTTGGAAAGAACATGTTAGGAAAATAAAAAAGTTCGTCTTTAAGCTTCACACTCTGTTGTTGTTTTTTCAATGATCGATGATCTGTGACCTTTACTACCGTAAACAAATAGAGACATGGTATATTCTTGACCTAGAACAAATGTTTTTATTGAAAAATAATTCTTTGTATAAAAACAAAGGATTTTTGTTTTGTTTGGTACCTTATTTTCTTGCTTCGAGTATTGAAGCACGTATTTTGACAACAGAAAAACCAACATGAATATTAGTTTGACAGCGAAGTACAGGCATCATATTGCCTTTGGTTTCCATTACGTGCTGTTTTTCATGTTGATCCATAAATATTAAATATTAATAGGTGAAAACAACCTGGTATTACTGAGATTACCAGTTTTCATCGGAATAAAAAACAATTTTCATTAGTTTCTCTGTATTAAGCGACAGATTGAGTTTATAAAAGTTTTCGCATGTAGTAGCACAGGTAAAAGCAGCAAGGGAAATACAGCCAGAAGTAGAAAGAAAAACTGGCAATTATTACCATTTTAACTGGCACATGGTTTCAGAACCAGAGATTATATGACACTTCCGTGTCATACTACTGTTGTCTTGCGAATTGGTTTTCTTGTTTCTTTCTGGATGAACGGCAAGTCGATAAGAATAACACATCTTTGACAATGTTCACGACTTTAAATCAAATACAAGTTACACAATTTACTTTACAGACTGATAATTTCTTGTGGTAGTAGTAATGACAGCAAACTTGAGTGGCAATTAAGAATAAATCAACATGCTAGCATGCAGTTACCTAACTTCTGCAAACCTCACGTTCAACGTGTTGAATTTCAAAGTCAAACCAAGACGTTGTCTGCGAGGTTAATACCTTACATGTCGTTTATTATCTAGAGGAAAAATTGCTATTCCTTGAGGCAAATTTCATTACAACAATCTTTTTACATGAATGGGTAACAATAGTAACTTTGTTTGAGGTTGTACTCAATAAACTTTCAAGAAGATAGTTTCAATATCATTCGCCCAAAGTCTCTTTGTCAAAAAGATACTCACCTAAATTAGCTCCTACTCTATTCAAATTTTTTACATGGCCAGCAGCTTCTTTAATGACATCAAGTTTTTCTATCATGAGTTCCTCGATAAATTCGTCTAAATCTGGATCCCGGTGAATATGTGCCAGCTTTTCCGCGTGTGCCATTTCATCAACAATTGCTTTTTCTTTACTAACAGTTAGTTCCATTGCAGCTAACGCTGAAGTCCACTCATTCACCTCAGGCTTATTGATTCCAACAAAGTTAATTCGGCCACCTCGTTTGTTTTGATAGGAAAGGAATTTTTCACCATTGAGTCTCGTGACTGCAGACATTTTCAGAAAGTACTTGCAAAAGTTTGGCAGTGCAACATCCGCTCTGTCAAAATGGTAAGCCAAACCGGTGTAAAAGTAACTTGAAGTAAGATGGCAATGTATCAGTTTATTAATTGCTTCTTCAGATTCCTGGTGGTAATTTTGTCGTACGTTAGCCATGGTGATCAAAGTGGATTTCAACAGCAGCCAATTTCTTTTTAAATCTAACGGTGTGATTGTTTACTGGATGATGTAATGCGCATGCTCTGAAACAATAAGCCCATGGGAGCTCAGAATGCAGACACCCCGAGGAGGGACCTTCCATTCATTTCGTTGGCATGAAATTGGCCATTGGACATCCACCTTGTTCGAGGGCAAGTTCACCCCCCACACGAAATTACATTATACTTTTTTGACCGTCGTTGGTAGTTGCCATTTTGATAAACAAGTTAAAAGTTATGTCATTGATTCTTCTTTTGTAGAAGCTCACGTGCTAAAATTCGAAAAGTAAAAAAATTGACACCAGGCTAAAGCAATTACAATCAGATACAAGTCGAATACAAACGAAAGTTATTCCATATAAAGAAACAATAAATGTGTGAAAACAGATAAGAATAATTACACCTGCACATCTGTCTTTCGCTGTCACTACTTTGTGAAAAGTGTAAGCAAAAAATTTTTTAATGTGAACGTTCTCACCTTGTGAAACCCTTCTACCCCCAGTTTTGCTTACAGTTTTTACAAAGTAGTGACAGCAAAAGACAGGTGTGCAGGTGTAATTATTCTTATCTGCTTTTACACATTTATTGTTTCTTTATATGAAATTACTTTCGTTTGTATTCGACTTGTATCTCATTGTAATTGCTTTCATTTCTCACAACAATGGCCTGGCGTCAATTTTTTACTTTTCGAATTTAAGCACGTGAGCCTCTAAAAAAAAAGACATAATTTTAAAGTTATTTATCGAAATGGCAACTACCAACGACTGTCAAAAAAAGTTTAACGTACGTTCGCATGGGGGGGAAGGGGTGTACTTGCCTGCAAACAGGTGCAAACAAGGGGAGGAGAGTCGAAAATGGCCAATTTCATGCAAACGTAATAAATTGTGCAACTGCATCGTAACCAAGAATTCCGGATTCGATTTCCAAAGCGGGAAAGAAGAATAATCTAGAAACGCAAGAGAGAGAAGATGGAAGGAAAGGAGACAAAAGATGGATAGATACCGAATAATAAAGGAAAACTACAACAAATAGAGAAATGCCTGGAAAATATTTTTCAAGATGAGAGAAAATAAAATGTAAACTGAGCAATCAGAAAAGAAACAGAATGGTGTTAAAAGTATGATATAGAATAGTAATATATATATATATATATATATATATATATATACATATATATATATATATACTCAATCTGCAGACAGTACTGTTTCGCCCTTTGTGGGCTCATCAGTGCAGCACAGAGCTTCTGAGAAATAACTCTCTGGCCATGTTGCCGGAGCAAACACAGGTTAAAGAGTTATTATATATAAAATAATAATATATATATAATTAATATATATATATATATATATATATATTAGCAGAAGTACCCGGCGTTGCTCGGGTAAAAAAGTGCAACTTATATATGCTAAAAGGTCCTATCAAGATAATTGTAAGGTATTGTTCGATTAGTAATGTGCAAAGNTTCGCCCTTTGTGGGCTCATCAGTGCAGCACAGAGCTTCTGAGAAATAACTCTCTGGCCATGTTGCCGGAGCAAACACAGGTTAAAGAGTTATTATATATAAAATAATAATATATATATAATTAATATATATATATATATATATATATATTAGCAGAAGTACCCGGCGTTGCTCGGGTAAAAAAGTGCAACTTTTATATGCTAAAAGGTCCTATCAAGATAATTGTAAGGTATTGTTCGATTAGTAATGTGCAAAGGAGAGAAGAGGATCACATTGCTGAACGGGTGTTGGCCATGGAGTTACCTGGCAGGAGAAAGCAGGGAAGGTCAAGGAGAGGATGGAAAGACTTTGTGAAAGATGACATGAGGGAACTTGGGTTGACCAAGGAAGATACACATGATCGACGTAAATGGAAGAAGTCAATTCGCTGTGGCGACCGCTGAAAAGGGAAACGCCGAGAGAAGAAGAAAGATTGTTCGATTACAAATGTGATGGCAGACCATTTCAGTTCAAAGAGCTGCAACTACTTTGACACTTGGGGGGTGGTATAAAAATAATAGGTAATTTAAACTTTGGTAATCTTACGAAAGATAATGTTAGAACTCTAAATTTTAAAAATGCTATCTATGGCAATACATTGGCAAAAAGAAGCAAATTTTTAAAAAAAAACCAGTAAGGAAAGTCCTTCTCCCTGGCAGGGTATCGAACCCTGGTCTCCCGCATACCAGGCGGGGATGCTCACTACTATAATACCGAAGACTTGTACGGTCGAGGAGATTACTTCATAGTAAATAAACTTCCTTTATTTCAAAAAAAATTTAATATTGTTTTATTTTTGTTTTGTAATTATTTTATTAAAAATAATCTTGAAATTTATATTTTTAATTTTATTCAAATTTTTGACTACAGGCCTCCTTCACCATGAAAATGGGATTGGCCGCCCCCTACCACCCCAGGAAATGACCCCCGAGTTTCCGGGAACTCCCTTACTGGCTGGCTGCCTGGCTAAAAAAGGTGTTTGTTTTGACACGAAAATATTAAGTAAGAAACCGCTCAGTACGAAGCAATCCGACCACCAAAACATGTCATTTTGTTCTCTGATATTTGTTCTCTGCAGACGTATTTATTTATTGTTTACGATCGGATCTACAAGTATTAAAAGCAAATTCTGTTGTGAATGTATTTACATGATAAGCCAGGTCATGATCTCCGATATATTGATTACTGATTAAGTATATTTGTGTTCTTTGAATTCTTGATGTGCTTTTCATGGACGTGGTTCTGAAAATTAACACTTTTAAAATGCAAGAGCTGTAAAAGTGAGTTTTTTCCTTTGATTTCATTTTCTTAATTATGTGCATTTGCTATTATTCTCCTTAACTTTTTCTTTATACTCTTTTGTAAATTATTTGTTGGGTTTCTTCGTGAAAGTATGCTCTTTAAAAAAAAGGAATCCCCTTTCATATATATATATACATATATATATATATATATACATATATATATATATATATATATATATATAAAGGCTTCCTGAAAAAATGCAAAATGGGTTATGAAGATTTACAACTTCTTCTTTTTCTTCTTCTTTCTTTTTCTTCTATCTTTTTCTTTCGATTAATCGTGGTAGAAAAATAATCATTACAGTATAAGACTCATTTAAAACACTCCAAATTACAATGATAAAATTTAAACCTGTTGATATTTCGTGGTTTGGTATTCCCACTGCCAGAAAAAGAGATGAATATTTAACATGAATATCTAAAACTTTTCTTGACATAATTTTTTTTTTCTTCTTCTTCAAAAAATCTCCAGTCGGTAAACAATTTACTGGGTGTGTAAGTTCGATTTGATTCTCGGATTATTCCCTAATCTTAGAGGTTCAAAACATCTCTCAAAATTCTGGCAGTTCTTGTGATTGCTGATATTTGTATACTACCGCTTATATCAGGAAGGTCTAATTCTTTCAAATACTTTTCAAGTTCGAATGGAATCGTTCCAAGAGCCCCGACAATTATCGGGACTATTGAAGTCTCAACTTTCTGCTCTACACGAATGACACCAGCCAGGTCAATGTATTTTTGAATTTTTTCGGCATGTTTTTCTCTCACTCGATGATCTTTTGGAACAGCTATATCAATAAGAATCCATTTATTACTTGTTTTGACTACGATATCAGGTATATAATGTTTTACTTTCGTTGTAGTAAGAATGGGTGTATTCCAGATAAGTTCAACACCTGTACTAGACATGCAAGAAGAAGGCGGAACATGATCATACCAAACCTTGCTCGCATCAATTTTGTATTTTTTACATAGCTCCCAGTGCACCCTGGTAGCTACCAGATCATGTCTAAACACATACCTTCTCTTTGCCAATTCAGAACAACCGCTAACAATATGAGACACTGTCTCATCTTTCTCATGACAAATTCGACACACAGAACTTATCTCAGTTTTATCAATGTTAGCTTTAACCCAGTTAGTTCTAAGTGCTTGGTCCTGAGCAGCTGTAATTAAGGCTTCAGTTGCCTTTTTCACGTAATTGCTCTTTAACCACAACCACGTTTTGTTTAAATCTGCTTGTTCTGCTATAGCTTCCGTAAATCTACCATGCAGAGCTTTTCCGTGATAATTTTGTCTCAACATTTTAGTATGTTGTTTCAAATATTCTTCTCTTCCAGTTTTTTCTATAAGGAAATCCTCTTTTACCACCATTTTCAATAGTCGTTCTTGATTAGTTGAAACGTATTCCCAAAGGCTATTCTCCTCACTTTTTACACACTGCTCTACTGAAGTGAGACCTCTTCCACCATCCTTCCTTTTCAAATAGAGTCGTGCTACATTGGCTCTTGGGTGGAACAGGGCATTACAAGTCAAAATCTTTCTCGTTTTCACATCGATGCTTGTCAAATCTCCTATATTCCAGTCAATCACGCCTCCACTATATCTCATGACTCCTAATGCCCATTGATTTATCGCTGAGATCACATTGCCAGCATACAATTTTGATTTAGCTAACTTCCTTACTCGTCGTAGATATTCAGTTTCAAGTTTATTTTTCATGTCTGTCGTACGAGAACCTTCATCCTGTATTATACCCAGGTATTTATATCCACTTTCTTCGACTTCTCTAATTTTCTCTCCATCCGGCATTTCGATAACACTTGCCTTACCAATTTTACCCTTATTAAGGAAAACTGTCTTACATTTATCATATCCAAACTTCATTCCACAATCTTCAGAGACTATCCTCAACGTATGGACGAGCGAGTTTAATTCTCTTTCAGATCTAGCATAAAGTTTTAAGTCATCCATAAACAGAAGGTGGTTAACAGTAACATCTGATTTAGAAAAGGTATATCCTAGTTTGGTATTTCGTAAAACCAAAGACAACGGGATTAATACGATTACAAAAA
>RDPX01000286.1:384607-401989 GCA_003991215.1 Morbakka virulenta | reverse complement strand
AGAGAGCAGGAATGAAAAGAAAGTTGATGAAGGTAATTAGAAAAAGACAACTGCAGTTTCTGGGTCATACAATGAGATGTGAAGGAATGGAAAACTTTGTGTTAACAGGGAAGATTGAAGGAAAGAAAAGTAGAGGAAAACAGAGACTGAAATTCATTACCAGCTTAAACAGTGATCTCCAGTTCAAGAGGAGTGACTGTGAAATTTTAGCACTGACAAAAGAGAGAAAGAGATGGAAGACCATGATTTCCAACGTCCTGAAAGGATGGCTTTAGGTAGTTAAGTAGTATTATTGCATTGAAAACATTTAAATCTCAAACAGATAATCCTCGAACCAAATCAATTCTGAATTATTTATTTCGTAATTAGGTAAATTTTGCATTAACACTAAATGACTTATCACATCGAATACGTTCAAAAGATCCATAAAGTCCGACCCTATTAACAATTTTAGATCAGTAGAATGACAAATCGAATCAACAAATAGTGTCGTAGCAAGATGTATAATTCTTTTTTTCCTTTAGCAAAACTGGTTATGTTACTGCTATACATTTAGCTGTGTGAAGCTTAGAAAAGCCGCTGCTTAAAAAAGCATGTCAAGAACTCAGCAGAGTTTGACTCTCAGATATATCAAGAAACCTCAAGGCACGCCGTTTCTGTGCTGAAGTTAAATCAAAGCTACTCTATATCTGCGAAGTATGGCCAGTGACAAAAAATATAGAAAGCAGCTAAATGGTTAATACATAACAATTCTCAGAATGGTGCACTGGTCGCAACATATGTACAACAATAAAGCTTTCCAGACCACTCTAAAGGAAATTGAGAAAGCGTAAATTTATAAGACCGAATTTTTCCAGAAAATGTTACAAAGTTAAAAACAAGTACTTTGTCTATTTCACTGGTTAGAACACCAGGATCCTATATTGACTTGCTGTTGTAAGAGACATGGATGGATCTCAATAACTGTCAAGACCCATGAGCAATTGAGATAAAAGGAGACCAGAGAATTATAAAACGTAATGCAAAAAAATGTCTAAAATTTTACATGATATAGAAAAGAATGGATTCAAATAAAATTTTTAGTTCCTGTAGATGGTATTCCTTAGAGAAACTGAACTCATGGTTTCTGTTGAGTAAGTAAAAGCTTCAGTGGTCCAAATTAAGCAGCCGTCTGCTGTCCACTCTTTGTGGACAAGGAATTTCGTTTCCAAAAGCCTATCTTTAACAAACACTGCATCCATATTTCAGTCCTAAAGTTTGGCTGTGCTTGTTATATGATGTCATTACCAAATAAAGGAATACCTGGCACAAAAATTGAATATCAGAATTAAAATTATATTCATTTTGCTCAAACGTTTTTCGTTGGTACTTGACTGAACCACGGCACCAGAATGAAAAAATTACGTTATCAATACGGAAAACAAAGAGAATTGAGAATGCCCTGTACGTATTATGATTCCTCATCATCATCAAAAGGAAGGATCAGTATCATGATGCGCGTGGCACCCCCAACAATTCTGCTCCACTTTCCCCCGGTCTCTTGAGTTTTTCAGCATCTGACCCATTGTCTTTCCAGTCATCTCTTTGATGGTATCAGCTATTCTTGTCTTCGGTCTTCCTCTTCTTCTATTTCCTTCTACCATTCCTGCTAAAATATAATGTACAATGCCCGTACTTCTTGCAGCGTGACCAATAAATGTTAGTTTCCTTTTGCAAATGAAGGTCCAAAGTGTTGATCCATCAACCTTGTTTTTTTCTTTTCAGTCCAACTGATTCTTAAAATCCTCCTGTAATACCAAATCTCAAACGTTCAGTCTTTTTTCATCAGTCTTTTTTGTAGCCCAGCATTCACAATCATATGTTGCAATTGGAAACACAAGAGTTGATAGTATTCTTAATTTTGAATTAAGTGATATTGACCTGTCCTTCAAGATATTAGTGAAACTGATTACAGCATTTTTGGCGATAGCAATTCTTTTTCTGATTTATTTGGTATCAGTACAGTTGTCCGTGATCGTTGCTTAGTGTGATTAGTTGAAAATAAAACAGATCAGATCGATGAATGCCTGCCACTTGAAACAATTGAAGACCATATACAATTTTTTTACTCAGAACCAAAGGTAATAAAAGTTCAATATGAATTGCTTTTAATGCTTCCAAGAGGAAGGCAAATCTAACCCACCAATTACGCTAAATTGTTTTATCCCAAAATTTTCAAAGCCTTAATGTTGCAGCTATGGATTTTATGGTGTAGTTGAATCACAATTAACACATTTGGTGACAACCCTTGAACTGTCTTCTTGACTGAACTAGATGATTAAGGCATGATTTTTTTTGTATAAATACTGGACACGTATTGTTTAACTTTATCGGTGAGTCGTTGTTGGTGTTTGTATCGGTGGCTCTATGAGCCCACGTCGAGATCTAAAGTGGATCTCATAAACGCGACCACATTCTGAGGGCCGGAAACCAGCCAGATCATCTTGCCAAAGTGGCACCCGAAGATCTTCATACGGTACTCATCCCTGGGGTGGCATCTAACCAGCCAGTGTTCAATGTCCTCTTGCTTTCCTCAGCATTTTTGGCAAGTTGGCTCGGTCGTGTTAAGGGATAAACGTTGCCGATAACTAGCGAAGGCTGGGTGGTGGCCTGTTCGACGTCTTGCTAGGAGGATGCGATCCGATCGTGTCTTCAGTTTCACGTCAACCTTTCTAGATCTGCCATGGAATGCTTCTTGGATGCGCGGATGGATTGTGGGAGGTTTCTTGGTTATCATTCTGATGGTGTTGATGATACTTGTCAGTGATATCTACTTTGGTGACCCAGGAAAGTCGCGGCCTTGGCAGACGCATCGGCAATTTCATTTTCTGGAATACCGGAGTGACCAAGAATCCATTGTATGATGACTTGGCATCGAACTTTCGTGAGCGATGACCGTTCCATCAACACTGACTCAGCATACTCCAGGATAGCTTCGTACAGTGATTGGTTGTCAGTGCATATCAGAACAGTAGACGTGTTCGAATTTGTCTGTGTCCAATCAAGAGCGAATTCTATTGCCTGAATTTCCTCCTCAAAGGAGCTGGTCAGCATCCGTCTCCGACACTGGATGATTTTGATGATAGTTGGGCTTTCAGGATTACCACACGTCACCACAGCAGCTGCCTCACTACCTCGTGTACCTTCCACTGTTGATCCGTCAGTATAGACTACAAAGTCTGCATGGATGACAAGGATCGTTCTTATTAAGCATTCTCAAAGTTTCTCGGTCGTGTCGGACTTGACTCAAATCCCCTCTATCGACGACCTTACTGAAACACAATCGTTATCATACCAGGGTGTGGGAGGGAACAAGTCTAGTGGTTTCCAGTGTTCGACTGCAGCAGGGATCTTCGACGACAGCTCTGATGTGGCCAATCTCCAATTACTATGTTTGGGCAGCCGGTTGCCGAATTCCCCTCCAAGCAACATTCTACGTGGATGGTCTAGAGAGCATTTCTTGGCTTGGTCAAATGATTTTAAGATTGCACGATCACACAATGTCTTGAAACTTGGGACATCCGATTCCAGATTGATGGCTTCAAGAAGTCTGGATTGAAGTTGTCCTGTTATGACCCGAAGTGCTCTGTTCTGGGCACGTTCTAATTTCTCCATACCAATCTTGGAAACCCACAGCTGCCAGGGTGGACACGAATAGCTGAGTCTGCTCCAAATAAAGGCGTGAAACAGCGCGAGTAGGTGTGGTTGATTCCACCGAATGAGGAAAGGCTCGAAGAAGGCGAATTCTGTTGGTTGCTGCTGCAGTGACGTTTTGGACATGCGTCTGGAAAGTTAACGCTCGATCGACAGTTACTCCGAGTAATTTTGGCGTCGCTTTGTTTGGGATCACAAGGCCGTCCACCTCCAGCGTCGGTTTCCAAGCAGCAGCATTTGGCGAGGTTCAGAAGAGACAGGACTTGTTTTTAGTTGGATTTAGGTGCAACTTCCACTCTTTGCTCCGCGCTACAACAATGTTGATTGACTTATGCACTTTTTCTTCTGCATGTACCTTGTCTGTAGCTGACCCAAGGATCGAAACGTCGTCTGCAAACATCGCGTTGACCGTATCTTTAGGGAGGCGGATAGCCAGGTTGTTGATGTTGAAGATGAACAGAAGGAGTGCTAGAACCGATCCTTGCGCAGACCTTGTTTTAATCAGATTGAATTGCTATTGACTATGTGAAGACGAACATGGGCTCGACAATCTTGTAGGAAGGCTCGCAGCCACCGGACGTAATGCAGAGGAACTCCTGATTCCAGAAGATTGAAGAGAAGCTTTTACTTCCATGCGGCATCACAGGCTTTGCCTACGTCCAAGAAGGCCAATACCGACTGGCGCAGTGGCTTGGACTGGAATCCATCCTAGATGTTCTGAACAATGCGTAAGATCTGATCTTCACAGCTGTGGCCTTTACGGAAACCCGCCTGAATCGAGCTAAAACATCCGTTCGTTTCAACCAAGAAGTGCAGCCTGTCTGCAATTATGCGTTCTACAAGTTTAACTACACACGATGCAAGGCTCACTGGTCAGTACGATGTTGCATCACTACCAGGTTTCCCAGCTTTTAAAAGTGGTATAATGGTGGCCACTTGCCAGATTCTGGGAACTTCAGCATCCTCGGAAAAACATTTAAATATGGAGGGAAGTTCCAATAGCAATCGTGGTCCCAGACCCTTTAGGAAGGTCGGCGGGATGTTGTCTTGACCCGCTGCTCCCTTGGATTTTTGTCGGAAAATTTCTGACTTGCATTTGACTTGCTGTACGTCCATTACTTTGCCTAAAGTAATGGACGTACAGCTGCTAGGATGGGCAATTGGTGCTTCCAAGGTCTTCCTTAACTGTCCCGAGACTTCCCGCTCCTCTTGTGTTAGGTGAGGCTGGTGACTGACAGTAGCATACTGCTTTGCAAACACGTCTTCCTTGCATGTTGGCTCCATGATGTAGCAGTTCTAGTGGAGCATAGCTTCAGTTGGCGAGTTTGCATCAGGTGTTCCATTCAGCAAATGGACGATTTTCCAGATGCGCGAGTCGTCAGAAGAATCGATAGCTTCTTCAATGAAGTTATCCCAGCCTTCTACTTTTGCCTCCTTAATCATGCTTGGCAGGATGCAATCCATTCAGTAAGCTGGACATGGATATTTCTCCAAACTCGGTTTTGCTTCCTGATCACTGCCCTAACCTGTGGGGTCACCCAAGACTTGGTCTTGTATCCGGGCTTGGTCTTCCCAATATGGGCTGATCCAGCTTCGTGTAAGATCGAGATGAAGTTTTATACTTGGTATTGAAGCGTGTTGGTGGCGATGTCATAAGACGTCACTCTACTGCCCTGCTAAAAGCTTTCCCAATCCACGCCATTTTTTTTTTCAATCCTGGGCGCGTGGCTGCAGATGGGCTGTTACTGCCACAGAGATTAGGATCGGAAGATGGTCGGTATCTCCAATGGGGTACAGCAGGCGCCAGAACGTTTTTGTTGACCAGCGAGAGCCCATCAACAAAAGATTAGGTGAGCTGTCATTGCCGGTAATGTTACTGTGTCAAGTTGGTGAGTGATCATTCCGGACACAAAGATCCGTATCGATGATCCAGTTCACATGATCTGACCCTCTTGCGTCGGCTGGTTGGCAGGTACCCCATAGTTGTGAGTGTCCATTCAAGTCGCCCCCAACAATTGATCGGGTACAAACAGGAATTGCATCATAATCGAACTCTATATGTTACACCTCGGTGTTTGGGAGGTAGACATTTTACAAGTGAATCCAGTCTTTCTTTCCAAGTCGTATACGAATAGACTGCGCCTTAAGGCCTTTCCGAAATACAGATGATTTCTTCTCGAAGACGATGTCATTCTTGATAAATAGGAGCAGACCACCACCTCCCATACTCAGACGTGGTCACATAGCCATCAAGTCGAGGATCTTGATTGCTCAGTCTCAGCTTTGATCGGCGAGTCATAGGGTGCACGGCCTTTTGGCCTGTTTCACACCAGCACCCTGTCATAACCATATCTAAATATCTACAGTTGAACGTCGATTATCCAAACAAGAGGGGCAGGAAGCAATTTATTCAGATAACTGATTAAAATTACCTGTAAACAAATGACACATTACTCGATATACATGTACATGTATTTGCGTTAGAAAACATGTTTACAGATATTTCCCCGGACCAGATCTCGTTCGGATAATCGGTGTTTGGATAATCGAGGTTAAACTGTAGTAAACAAGACGTATTTTGTAAATATGAGAATCATGGTTTTAAAAGTTAATGTCAATTAACTGTCATCATCCTAGACCTCTGAGACAGCATTGGTAACTTGCTTATAGTGCTTGGCTTTAACAGACTGGAAATCAAGGGCATAAATGATAATGCCAATATTAACACCGTCTGTTGCATATGATCTCCAGCCTGTAACTTTCCCCCTATAAGTCAATCAACGATAAAAAAGTGTAGTACTTAATTTTTGTGCAATGCTGGTAAGGAGATAGTGTGGTTACCATACCTCTTCAGTGTGGTTTCCATACCTCTTCAGTGCAACAGGGCTCATTCTTAATGCTTTCTTTATTTGTAAGGGCCTTTAACTATTTATTGTTCCTTGAAACAACGTATCAAAACTTAAAAAGAAATCTGAGAAGTCTTTCTCTCTAGACAAACATTTAAAGTATCATTGGCTTTATTTTTTCTGTCACCAGTGTTGTATTTTGACCTCTTAATAAATCAAATTGAGGATATTAAGAGGTACAAACTACACTGCTTCTTGTCGTAAATCTGAAAATAGCACCCAAGTATTAGATACTACACTAGCCTCATTCAAAAAAGAAAATGTTTTAATGACGTTTTTAAATATCAGAAAAAACTCTCAAGGAACAAAGCGTGCGGGCATGACGGCCTGCCTCCTGGTATGCTCAAGGATATACCAATCATCATCGCAAAACTGCTCACTCATGTGATAAACTCTATTCTTCAAACCGGTATTGTACAAGAAGACTTTAAGCATGCTATTGTCATGCCTATCTTCAAGTCTGGAGCGAAACATGAACTCGAAAATTATCGACGGGTTAGTGTTCTGCCAATTTGCTCCAAAATCTTCGGAAGATTAGTTCATCAGCAAGTGTCCCAACATCTCGAAGAAAAAGGATTATTATCGTCCACACCATTTGGTTTTCGAAAAAAAAAGAAACACTGAGCTAGCACCCACCTTATTTCATGATAGAATTGAGAAAATACGGAACAGGGTCAAATGACAGGAGCCATTTTTATCAACTTCAACAAAGCGTTTGATATGCTGAGCCGCGGTCAAATATTAAAATTTTTATCTTCCTACGGTATTTATGGAGCCGAAAGAGATCTTTTTACGAATTATCTCTTCAATCGCACTCAATCGGTACGAGTTGGTACAGAAATTTCGGTGCCGCAAAAAGTCACCTGAGGAGTGCCTTAAGGCTCGATTCTGGGGCCCTTACTATTTTTGATAACCTTTAATGAGATTGAATTAGTCCTACAACATGCAAGGAATTATCACTTACGCAGACGATACCGTGATATATTTTTCCGGAAGAGAGGTTGCAGTCAGATTTCAACAGAATTGCAGATTGATTGGAATCCATGGATCTTGTGATGAACACAAAAAAGGAAAAGACCGAAGTCATGCTTTTGGGGTCTTCCCAAAAAGTCAAGAATCAATCGTTAGATATCAGGTACCGTTTTAACAAGATTACAAATACAGTAAGATACAAGTACCTCGGCACGAAACTAGATCAAACCTTTTCGTTGAGTGACCATATTGACTCTGTATATAAAAAGGCATCATCGAGACTCTATTTGACGAAGACAGTTCGTCCACAACTAACATCCGAAGCAGCTCTCACATTATACAAGACTATGTTGATACTGATTTTCACCTTGCTCGATAATCACTAGTTCTTATACTGAGTTCTTATACTGATACTGTCAAGAAGAGGATTTCCAGTTTTTAGAGGAGAGCTTTTCATATAATCTTCAAAAAGCGCTCTTACGAAAAAACAGATGCTATATCAATAAGAACTTTACAAAAACGTCGTACGTGTATTCAAGTTTTCAACTGTATCAATCATAATGTGTGCGAAAATTTCAAAGGGTATTTCGAAGTTATGAACAACAGGCCAAGAAATAAAGGGACAATGTTAAGACTACCCCGTCTGAAACTGGAGTCTACGAAAAAAAAGTTTTAGATTTCTTGGGGAAAAATTATATAATGAACTGCCAAAATAAAGAATGACTTTATATTATTGTATACATCTAATTTCAGCTTCTAGATTCAAATTAAACTGAAAACAGTCCAAACTCTCAGGCGGGTTTAACAAATCACATACAATCTTCCAAGTTAAACTTCAGTGGATCGATCGAGGTTTTAAATTTTTCAGATTTTGAATCTCTGAGTAAATCAGATTTCTCAAATACTTTTTTGTTATTTTCCTTTTAAACTTAAAACAGGGCTCATTTGACAACAGAAGATTTTGTAAATATGTTTTTATTCCTAAAATTTTTGAATTGGTGATCCTGTATAAATTTCGTAAATAANATTGGTTATCCTGTATAAATTTCGTAAATAACAACAACAATAATAATAATAATAATAATAATAAAATGTGGAAGTGGCTTGTATGAAAATGGTAGCCATGCTCTGGTTAACATTGCTCCTAACTTATAACAATAAAAAAACAACACAAAATACCTTGGATTGGAACAATCAGACTTGAATAGAGTTCTTCATCTTCACAGATGCAAGCTGCCAGATTAGGGACCATGCTGTATCAGAACCAATACAGATTAAATCAAGTCATGGCTTATATAACAAGAACACTTGTAGTTGAGGGAAAAAAAATAGAAAATCGATCAATTCATTCAGTTATGTACAAACTCTGTCAGTAAAGGAAATCAAGGAAAAATCGACTTGATGTCCATGAACTGGGCAGGAGGCTTGGATTGATTTTAATGAGACTGTTGGTTGTGTCAAAATAGGTCTGCTGAAACTTACCTCCTACATGATAGAGGTGACTGAAGATAAATGATATTGGACGACTTTGATGTTATAGTAGAACCAACACTTGCCTAGTTGGAGAAGTAGCAGAACAGTATGGTTTCACAGATGATAAGGGCACATGAAATGCTATCTTTGTACTGAAAATATTAGCAGAAAAAGAAGTTAGAATGCAAAAAGAAGTACATGTTTGTTTCATAGACTATGTGAAAGCCTCTGATCACGTTTGAAATGAACCTTTGCTTGAATACCTGGAAGCATTAGATCTGGATGGACAGGTTATTGAAATGTTGAAAAATTTATACTGGGAACAAAAGGCAGTTGTGAGGCTCAATGACAAAGTTAGTGAGTATGTCAAAAGAAGGAGGGGAGTGAGACAGGGTTGTATACTGTCTCCTGACCTGTTCTCACTTTACACGGAAATGATCATGTGAAACATTAAGATCATGAAAGGAATATCTACTGGTGAAATAAATGTTAACAACATCATTTATGCAGGTGACACAGTGTTGATAGCAGGCAGTGATGAAAAACTACAAAACATTGTAGATACAGTGGTACAAGAAAGTGAGAAGTAAGGTTTGGAGATAAACAGAAAGAAATCATATGTGATATTTTCAAAAAAGGAGACAAGATGTAAGATCTTGATTAAGGACCAAGAACTGGAGAAAGTTGATCAATTTGTTTATTTTGGTAGTTTGGTTTCAGGAGACACTAGATCAGAGGTGGAAATAAAGAGAAGAATTGGCATCGTGAAAACAAACTTCAAGAAGTTGGAGAAATTTCTATGGTCAAGTAGTGTGACAATCGAAACTAGAATTAGGGTACTTAAATGCTACATGTGGTCAACTCAATTATCATGGTTGCAAGAGTTGGACTATTACTAAAAGTCTGGAAGACAGGATTAGAGCAGTGGAAATGTGGTTTCTAAGCAGAATGTTGAGGGTATCATGGTCAGGCAGGATAACCAATGTGGATGTTCTGTGTAAGGGAGGGACTAATAGGTCTTTATTACAGACAATTGTGAACAGGCAGATTCGGTTTGTAGGGCATGTGATGAGGAAGGAGAGGCTTTAAGAGGTTGTGCTGACTGGCTGTGTAGAAAGAAAAAGATCAAGGGGAAAACAAAGATCTATGTACTAGGCATGTTTAGAAAGTGCAATTGGTTAGAGACCCACTGTGCTAACTCAGGTTCTGAAGAACTGCCATGAGAAGGCTGTTATGGTTGCCACCTATGCCAGAATTCTGGCATGGCACCCAGATTGATTGATGTTCAAAAATCAATACTCGTGTGTAATGACTTGGGAAAACCTGCACTTTGGCAACAGCAAAAGCTAAGATTGATTAGGATGACAAACAAGTGCATTGGAAAAATTTTGATGGAATGAAAAAAATTAAAATGCAGTGCTGGTAATGATGTTGGAATATAGACAGTATTCAGTGTCAGAAATTTGACACCACAGGTATTAACATCTTAAAGTGAACACACTGCATCAGGATCTTCTGCAGTGAGCTAAAATTTAAACAAATATGGGGGTAGCTTTTCTTACGGGTGAAGAGCAGTAGAGAGTTAACTGCAGGACCCTCCTGCAATTTCATTATTGACAAGGGCTAGTTATCTCATAGTACTTGTGAGCTGCTTACTCTAACATTTACACAGGACTTCTCTGTCATGGATGACAAGCAGTCTGATAGGCTCCTCAAGGTGATCCTGTCATGAACAAACTCCCTCTCAGATTGCTTTTGGTTCTACAGTGATATGATATCTCTTCCATGAGAGGGCACCAGACTTATGTTGTAGAATAAATGTGCTATGGCAATAAAAAAATATCTTCTGTTGAAAGAGAATTATATTAAATCGATACACTTTGGTATTTCATAAACAAAGTCTTGCATATTACAGATGATAAATGACAATGTAAAAATTTACAGATATGCATATATGCTTTATTTTATGGCTTAGAAACTATCCAATGAGCATCTTTCATTGTTAACATAATATTATATATTGGGTTTCAACTTTACAACAGTTAAGTTTACTAAGTATACATAACCACTCCTGTAACAATGCAATTAGTTCAGTATCGTTTAGTCCAATGGTTTAGTTAAAATTTGAGGCCACATCTGATCAGTTCAAAAAGATGTCTGTATATTAAGATTTTACATTGCTTAAAAAATACTTAATTCCATAAACACTATGGGTCTAAGTTAATGGTCTTTACTGGATTACAACTGGCACTTAGTTGGTTGCTGCTAAAAAACACTTATGTGGTAGGTCAATATATCATTTCAATGATGTAACGAGCATTAAAGACAAACAAGGCGTCAAGCTTCAGCTAATACAGCTAATATAGAGCTAAACATATGGATTGGAGAGGCCTCTACTGTGCAATGTTATAATATTCACCTGAAAAATGAAGCACTGCACATAAAGCTTACTGTCAAAAATGTTTTCCTGAAGTTTGAAATCATTTATGTATTAGTGATTCCTGATACAACATAGCCATACTTTCTGACAATTTCAACAGGTGCATGTTTGTCAGTTCCTTGGTATCTCTTCATATTCACTGAATTTGGAGATACAGCACAAGTTCATATAAAAAAAATTGGCTTAACACCCATTTTAATTATAACTTTAAAATTCTCACTATATGTGATGGGCAAAAATACTGCAATGTGGGACAATTTTGAGGTCATTGAGTTCTAGGATAGACTAAATAAAGAACTTTCTGCACAATTCTATTCTTTTGCCCCAAGAATACTACATAAAAGCTATGTTAATTCTTTCCATGTTTTCCAAAATGAGATAAAATCTACAAAATGTTGATTATATCTCCTTACAAATTAAGGTTTTGGGGGGAAATTTTATTTCAAAATGGAAAGGTCAATCTTTGGTAATTGCAATGTGCCTTGTCAAAAAACTACATCAACACTTAAAACTACTGGTGAGTAGTCTTGTCTGTAATTTGCTTCACACAAAATCAAAGTTGTTGGTACTACTTTAAGATATGTTCAAACCTTAATATTTTCACAATGGATAATCCCTCTTTGGCATAGACACATCTACCTGCAACTTCTATTCAATTACTGGAATACCACCTTTTTATGCCTTTCATGTTTCCAGTCAATTTGGAGGTGCTGTGGCTTAATGGTTAGTGGCATTGCACCATAACCACAAGGTTTTGCCTTCAATCCCTCCTGTCCAAAGCCATTAGTTGGCATCAGGAAGGGCATCTGGCCAAGAAATTCCTCACTGCCAAAACAAAAGTTCCTTTGAAGGGCACTGTCTGAGCCCCAGTTACTGGGGAATAATGATTATAAAACCAGAAAAAAATGTTTGCAGTCAATTTGGCCAATTTCTCAATAAGGTTGTTTGGTCACTACACACTTGAATTGTGCACTGAGCAAGTAAACAAAATATTGTTAGAGAGAAAAAATTTGGATTTTGCTCTGGAACTTGGCTATATTTACTACTATATACATCAACTTATTACATGCTCCTGTTTTTCCTTTTCCAACTTCCTCAGCCACTAAAAGGTCATTTAATAATAATCCAACCTTTTCAGCCATGAGGAACTTTTTAGCTTTAGGTATCAAGCTCAATCATTTGTTGCAGGTTCTTTGACCAAAGTCTTTTAAGAATTTTACTTTAGCTGGCTATATTTCTCTGGGCTCCTTAAGCATTTTCCTTTTTTTTGCTTCTGATTTGTCATTTTTACAACAATGTACCCACACCCAGCTTTGATCCTTCCCAATGCATGACATTCTTTTTCGGGCCAACTCCATGTGCATGCTCCACATGTAGCTCTTCATCAATGCCCAAGTTTTTTATCACTTTAAATTTAAATGTCTTTCATTCTTCCCAGCTTTCAGCTGCTTGTACAACTAGGTATACTATTCTTCTTATTTCATTCCTATACCTTATATTTTCCAACTACTCAAACCTTTCTGCATGGGATCAAATAAGTAAAAACATTTTAAAGCCACTTTAAGGCGAATTACCTTACAACATTTAATTACCTCCACACCACGTCTTGCTTTGCACATCTTCTACATCCTTTATCGACAATTACAGACTAATCTAATAAATTTTGCCTCGATTTTAAAAAATTCAATTTTCTCATTGATATGACCTGCCATTAGAGCCACAGGCAACGCTTTCTAGCCGAACCTCAAGCAATTCTCTAGCTATTACCAAATTAACAAATTGTCTTTTTGTTGAGTCAAAACATTCAAAACTTTACTTAAAATTTTATAATTAATCTTTTTTTGAAATATAAATAACATTACTAGCTGAACCTGAATACGTATAAAAATGTTAGAATAAAACAAAGCGAACGTCGTCCATCAAAGGGAAAGGCACACTTTACAAATACGTCTGGTCGTCATGACATTCGCGTATTGACAAGTATTAAATTCTGTTTCTAAACTCATTAAATAACTAATAAAACACAACTCTTAATTTTATTATTTAAGTGCACTAATTTTCTTGCTCTAAATTAGAAGCCTCTTCCGGCTTTAGTTCATCAACAGTAGGTTTATTGTAACCCGGTTTTTTTCCTTTCCACCTATGCTTTCTTTCTGTTGCACTTCTTCCTTCGCGAATTCGTATGCCTTGGCGAACATGATTTTGAATAGCCATTCTCATATCAATTTCATCTGGTATATGAACAAATCTAACTTTATTGGCTAAAATATACAGTCTTTCCCATTTATGTTTTTCTCCGTTTATCTTTTTGAAGGTTACATCGGTCAACGTCATATTCATAAAACCGTCCACATGTTCTACTAATCCGATCGCGGATGATTCATCCCGTAAATCGACTGTTGTTCTGTGTCCAACGCAAGCTGATAGCAAACATCCCAAGGTACTGTCAAAATGAATCCTTTCAACTCCAACAAGATTTCCAGAAGAAGCCATTGAAATACCTGTCTCTTAGAACAAGAAGCGTGACATTATTTTATTATATTGAATAATTAATAACCAATAACGTTAATCAACTTTCAAAATCAACAATAACATTGCACGATAGCCAATGCTCTTCTGCAAGAAATTCATACAACTCAGTTACCCATGTTGATGGCTTGTCCGATTGATGAAATTCCGCGGGTTTTTTACGAGTCAGATTGAAATCGAGAATGAGAACAGAAGAGGGTTTTGCACACGATTGAGGCTAAGAACACAGGGTTCAGGAAGAGAAGAAGGATATGTATCACCCTTCCTCTGTTCTTCAGTCGTAAAGAAGAATGTTAAGGATTCTATCATGAAAACAGCAGAGGGCTTATGTAGGAAATTAAAAGAAGTCAGTAGGGGTGAGAAAAAGGAGACATGGTGGTGGGTCGAGAAGGTACAAAAAAAGATCAAAGAGAAAAAGAGGATTTTCAGAGTGACAAAAAAGACCAGAATACGAAAACAGAATAATGAGGCTAAAGAATGAGACAAAGAGGGATATGGTAAATGTAAGGCACGCGTCCCAAACTGAAACTTATAAGGCTTCTGACGACAGAGAAAACAGAATTTACAAGATAGCAAGACAAGAGTGGCAACGAGGAAGGATGTCATCACAAGTTCTTTTGTCAGGAGAAATTCTGAGCGATGACAAACAAATCAAGAATACACGGAGAGAGTACTTACGTGGACTGATAAATACGGCGACTGAACGAGAAGAGCTAACGAAGGTACACCAAGTTGGTAGTTTGATCGAAACCATCACTAGAGAGAAGATACTAGGGGTATTCAAAAAGATGAAAAAGGGAAAAGCTATTGGCTGTTCTGAATTCGGAGTGGAGCAAGTAAAGATGCTAGAGGAGACAGGTATAAACATGGTTCTGAAACTGCTCGAGACAGTTGTGGAGTATGAACAAATGTCAACAAAATGGAAAGAGAGCGGGCCCGTGCCAATCTACAACCAGAATGGTGACCCCATTGACTGTGAAAACTACTGGGGTATCAAACTGTTGAAACGGCTCCTATAGATAGTAGAGAATGTAGTAGAGTAGAGGCTTAGGAAGCTTACTGATATCAATGAAATGCAATTCGGATTTAGTATATGCAAAGGCATTACCGATTAATGGTTTGTGGACAACAGTTACAAGAAAAAATTGCCTGGAGGAACAGAAGGACCTACATTTCACTTTGGTTGACTTGGAAAAGACATATGATAAAATACCAAGAGACCTGGCCTATTGCTGTTTCAGAAAAAGAGGTGTTCCAGAGGCACTGATCAGGCTGCCAATGGCTACATACAAGAATGCAAAGACCACAGTGATAACAGCAGTAGGAAGAACTGACCTCTTGGAAATTGAAGTACGGTTGACGTCAAAGTTCAGCGATAAGCTCTTTCCTATTTGTTGTGATGTTGGATACAATTAGTACCAGTTTTAGACAAGGCGTCCCACTTCCCAGATGATCTTGTGGTGGTGGCACATACAGAGGTGAAGCTTTAGCATAAATGGGTTGTGTGGCAAAACGATATAGCAAGACGAAGGAAGAAAGTAAATACAAGCAAGGAGAGCTTCTTGCTCGAGAAATGTTAACACGAGGATTATTGACCAAGACGGCACAAAGCTAAACCAAGTCATGAAATTATATACCTTGGAGTTACCCAGGGTAAATCAAGAGATTACGAAGAATCAGTTGGAGTAAAAACTAGTGCAGCTTGGCTGAATTTACCGGCATAATATACGACAAATGTATCCCGAGAAAGTTGAAAGTACAAATATATGCCACTGTTATACGACCAATGTTTCTTTATGGAGATGGGTCATGTGTGTTGAGAGAAAAGGGGAAGAGAATGCTGGACCCAACAGAAATGAAAACATTAAAGAGCATAAAGAGAGTGACCAAAAAGGACAAATTAATGAATGGTGATATCCTGAAAAAAACTCGATATCATCAGTTTTGTGAAGCAGGGGGGAAAATCCTGCCTGAGGTATTATGGTCACTTGCTTCGGATGGACAATGAAAATTAAATGAAAGAGACATGAAATTTGGAGATGGAAGTAATAAGAGCAGAAGGATGACCGATGAAACGGTGGATAGAGAAGGTGCTTTAAAATGTGGGACTTGCAAGTGTAAGGGTAAAGTAAAGACGCAAAAGATCGTGCAATACGGAAAAAACTTATATAGAAGCTTCGTATTGGAGGAAGATGATGATAATAGATTGAAACCGAGTTGCTGATAATATGAAAATTGTATCTTAGTCCATCTGTTGTACCCGGAATTGAAAGTGGAGCTCACTTAAATATTCCATAGAATCCAAAGAGGTACCATGAAAAACTAAACTTCTCTGAAACAAAACACACAACAACTTTTTTCAGGGTAATTATAATTTTTAATAAGATTTCATTTTATTCTTTGTTTTAATTGCTAATTTTGGCGCCTTTTTTGCAAGTGGAACTTAGTAAGTGACAACAAGCGAAGGTTGGCTATCAAAGTGACCTCACTTTAATATTCAACCAAGGTCAATTTCAAACAACACTTTGTGCTGCAAGGTTAATTTCAAAGAGTTGGACTTTTATAGTTTACGCCAGTGGCCTTTTTGTTTACTTATCCTTAATTAAATTGTTAACTCATGAGGTGTAAACATTTTTTAGCGTTTTGTTTTTGGGTCCCATTATTTTGGTCCTTTGACGAAAAAAATAACGTGATTTTGGAAATGTGATCATCAAGGCCTAATCCAATTTTTTTGTCAATTTGTTAAAGAAGAGAAAAAGCAATTCATTAAGAAAAAATAGCAAGAAAATAATAGTGTTTATCAAGATTTTGTTTGAGTTTGGGCAATATTGCACAGTTTTTCAGGATTGCAAATTTTGCGCATACCAACGGATATGTGTGACCTCAAAAGAAAACAGAATGATTGACAACCAAGGGTGCTGTCGCTCAGTTTGTTAAAAACGCCTTTCTATCAAACAGGAGACCCACAGTTATATGCTGGACAATCCCTTGCTTTTTCAAATTAAGTCTGTGCTTTCATAAATACTATCGGAAGCAGCACTGAATCTTAATATTTTTAAAATTCAAATGAATGCAAGATTACTACCCTTTCTTTTCTTTTCTTTTTCTGCTGACATGTCCCTTGCTAGGGGTCGTCATAGCGAATGTGGCTTCTCCACCGTATACGGTTCTGTGCGTCTTCCCTCGTGAGCCCTTTTACTGCCATGTCTGCCTTTATATTGTCCATCCATCTGTGTCTTGGTCGCCCTCGTCTTCTTTTCCCTGGTAGCTCCATTTGCATGCACTTCCTTCCTACATACTGCCCATCTCTTCTTTCTACATGTCCAAACCACCTCAGTCGGCACTCCTGCACTTCTTGGAGGCTTCCGC
>RDPX01000286.1:361035-371104 GCA_003991215.1 Morbakka virulenta | reverse complement strand
AAATCGACCTGACATCATCATTAAGGATAAAAAGAACAAACTGTGTACACTAATTGATATGAGTGTCCCCTCTGACAATAATATCGCAGTTAAGGAGTTTGACAAGTTAAGCAAATATAAAGACCTGGAAATTGAAATACAAAAGATGTGGAACTTAAAAGCCACGACTGTGCCGGTCATAGTCGGGGCACTTGGAATGATCAAGAAGGGAACTGAAAAATACATCTCGAAAGTGCCAGGCAAACATAAGCTCCAAGAAATTCAGAAAATCGTCCTTACTAGCACGGCTCATATTCTCCGTAAATTTCTCACAATTTGAATTTTATCTCCATTAAACTTGTCCCATTCTTTTTAAAACCTTTACCCACCTTAGGGCACCGGGGTGACTCGGTGGGTAATTGTATATATTGCAAACCAAAAGAAAATCTTACATAATAATAATAATAATAATCAAATAATAACAAAATAATGAAGCAAACTCAATTCCTAACTTGTAAAGATAAAATGACGATCTTGTTTTTAGTTTGTGGTTCATGTACAGCAGGCAAAAAAGAAATTATAGCACTGTCAGGTATTCCATGTTATACTCAGGAGTCAAAACAATAATATTTAGCAACAGTAGTGGCCAAGTGTTATAATTAAGAGCTTAATTTGTAAGAGGGTCCTGGGTTAAGCATTGGCTACATCCCTGGATGTGCTGCCCCCAATCTGTTTCTCACTTATAAGTGGCATACTGCTGAGTTTGTTGATGTTTTTGAAGATGGGATAGGGGGAGAGGACAAATTGTTGCTTGGTCAATATCCAACAAGAACTTTAGCTTGCATTAATCATTCTCTGTTCAGCATCAACAGCCCTTTCTTATGGGTGATAGTAAACTGTGCCCCATCAGCCTAACCATATAAAACATAAATAGAACCCAAATGTATGTAAACACTGTTGGTCTTGGAAATTTATTCCATATTGCATTCAGGGATCTGCCTGTGATGTAATCATAATAAAAGTGTGACAGTTTGGCCTTGAAAGCCACTTTCATGAATTGGTTAAGTGGAATATAATCCTATGTAATTTTCTTTTGTAGGCAATAGGCAATGAACTGTCAGAGACAGAAAAGGTGAAGGAGCTGCATTTCTTACAGAAGGAATTATTTCAACTTCTTTCTCAAGAGCAAGGTAAGCAGCATATTTTTACAAAATTTTTTTGTATGTTACTGATCTGACTCTTGATGGAAATTGTTTAATTCAAAATAATGGTGAATCACTTTAGTATACCTCATATACTAATCATGAGCAGTATTAACAATGTCATTTCTCTCCTTGAGTAATTCACACATTACAGTGATGGAACTCAAGGGAAGCTGGGGATTTAGTCCCTGGAAGTTTTAGACAAGTGACAAAACTTCTAAACACAACAACGAGTACCTGTATTTTTTTGTTTCATAAAAACCCTACACAAGATTATGCTTGAGAAATAACATACACTGAGAGTTGCTATAATGCAAAGTTTTGTATTTTCAAGGTATTGTAGATTTGAGGCATCCTTGTTTCCTTCTTTCCGTCAGTGTCCACCTTAGAGCAGCTGTACAGTTGTTGTTCTTATCCTTCCTCAACACATGTACAATCCAGTTCCATCTTCTTTTTCTCACCTTGTCGCTAACCTTGCCTGCTTTTGCCATCTCTAGGGTGGTCTACCTCAGGATGTGTTTTGCCTGTGAATTTTGAAAAACCTCAGGCATTTGGTCTGGAAAATGTCCAGCTTCTCATCCTCTCCTTTGGTTAACGTCCATGTCTCTCATAAAGTAGCACTAATATGACAAGGCTATTGAATAAGAAAACGTTGGTTCTCCTGCTGATAACGGTTGATTTCCAAATATTGGGCAGCCGCTTTATCTGTGCACTTGCCAATGCTATCCTCATCCTGAGGTCTGCTGTACCTCCTCTATTCTTTGTAACATTTGCTCCTAAGTAGGCAAAGTTCTCTATATCCTCAAGATCATATTGTCTTAAGGCTGCTCACACTTGTGCTTTTTTGCTTTCATAACTTTGCACTTCTTCTTATCCCGTTTCGGTCCAAATTTGGCTGCATTAGTTTCTATTCTTTCAGTTTTCTGTTGAAGGTGGTTCATGGCAGGTGGTAAAAGGGTGATGTCAATGGTGATGCCAAGCTCCTCCAGCATGGTTGTGACATTCCACTGTATCCCTGTTCTTACACCTACTGTTCTTTGCATCATCCAGTCTGTCTATAGGAGGGAGTCGGAGTCCTGACATGCAGCATCCTTGCTTCACTCCAGTCATCACAGGGTACATTTCTATTGTTTCATTCTCGTTGATAACATCGCCTTGTCTCTTGTTTTGCGGCGCATGCATGCACTTGGACCACTGACGCTTTCTTATATCTTGAGCAATACCTCTCTGTGATGATCCTTTTCTTGACCGGCATCCATTCCATCAATGATTTCATTACTGGCTGCCTGATTATGGTAGCGACTCCTTCCTTGTGCAGTTCTCCTCTGCAGATGATCATTTATGGTGAAGCTATCTTCATCCTTTCTGCACCTGTCCATCTACACCCACTGATCCAAGGAATGTACGGTTAAAAACTGGCCATCGCTCTAGCAATCTGTGCTGTTGCTCCTTCTCTGTACATAGTTCTGACATTCCACTGTCAAATAGCGAAAGTTGATCTAGGGTTTTGTTGCTTTTTTGTTGGTTTTTTTTGTTGGTGTTTGTGTTTTTGTTATTTTTTGTTGGGTTCTTTGTTGGGTTCTTTGTAGGCTTTTTTGTCTGGTAATTCTTGTTTATGGATGGTTACTGTCTTCAATTTGGTCAGTTAACGTCCTCTGTGACTCCTTACCTATTTCTACCGAGGTTATATGCTTAGAATATGATTAGAAGATAAATCAGAAGATCAGTTACCTCCACCAAGGACGTTATGTTTTTGCCTGTGTTTGTTGGTTTATCTCTTTGTTTGTTTGTCTGTTAAAACTAGTTTTTTGATACGGTATATTTTATGAATGTCTTGTATTTTTAAAAGGTATTTTCGTGATTAAACAGACTATTAAGGTACAGCAAGTATTATCCTAGGTCTTTCGCAGTTCCTGGATTCACCTTGATCATCGCTTAGTGAATCATTACTGAACACAGATAAAGTTCATTCACTAAAGTATCCCTTTGTGTATAAATCTTGTAAATCACATTAATTTTTGTTAGTTTTATTTCTTTCAGCGTTTAGCTCTGAAGGAGTTGAAAGTTTTTCAGTGGCGCTTTTTAATTTTATCATAAAACTGCAAGGTTTTCTGGATATTTTGATATACCGTATTTCCTGTTATTATAACACGTTCAATTTACCAGCCCCCAACAAACAGCCAGAGAGCCATTAGAGTATAAAAACAAAGACGTTAACATTCACAGTTGACTACTGATATTATTTTATTTTTGGTCCAAAAATCCACCAAGTCTGCTAAATTTGCCCAAATGTGAAAAACAGCATTATTCTTCAAATTTACCCTTTCCACAAAAACTGTTTCTGAAAAAAAGGTTTTTGGCTACCATAGTTGTTTAAAGTAAGGTACTAGTTATTTTAAATTAACTGTACCTTACCAGATTGAGCTCGCCCGGATTTGATCTATCTATGGTAGTGTATAATCACGGGGCTCTTGTTCCTCCTTGGTCGAGTTTCAAGTTTGGGTCCCTGTCTGCAGCATCTGTGGTCTTGACATGCAAGGACACTGATTCTCGACCAACCAAGAGAAAAGTACTCACCAACAGGGGCAGTTTTTAAAGTAATTCCTATGTCTTGCCGTCCATGGTGTATTGCGTACTTTGTCGTTACTTGCCCCCCCCCCCCCTCTGTTCCCGTCTTTCACAGATGGATGTCTGTGAAAGGGCTTAATGCCCCAGCTGTTTATACCAGGGGTGCTATTAATTAGGGATCCAGTATAAGCCCAGGGGTCTCTATTGCTCCTGAAATTCCACAGTTTATGGTTAACTAAAGGATGTGTACCTATGCTCTGTCATAGTAATAATCCTATGCGTAGCTATTGACGATTACAGAACCAAGCCACCAATATGTCGATGATTGCCAGTGCAATCAACTGCTACCCGTGGGTACTTTGCAGTTTGTGGATGAGTTACAGTTAGTCTGATCCATTTCTTCAGAGCTCTTCGACTTGATTAAACCTGGCAGGAGTTAGACTCCCGCCGACACAGTTCCCTAGGTATGCACAAGCTTTCCCACCAACGACAAAGTTCAACTCGTTTGGGAAGTTAATAGTTAAAGAATGACTCTAGTTTTGTAGTAATTGTTCTCTCTTGTTGTGATACATATCCAGGACACCTTGTTTTGAAAAAAAGAGGGCCCTTTTTACAGCACTTTTCAATACGCCCCTACGTGCTGAAAAAGGGTACGGTATGAGTTGTAATGGGTTATGGCTTGCTTCTTTTTTAACTAGGTGTTCCCGTTTCATCAGACACCATTTATCTTGAAGTCGTAACAGCAATTAACTATGTAAGGATTCATCAGATGCTTGATTTAAATCAGAATGCGGATGTTGAACAGTCCGATTACAACAATCAAAAAGTTTTAATTACCTTGTTGAGAGGTATACTTTACAATTTCCTATACTTTTAAGAATCACAAATCAGTATGTAAGCTTCTTTATTTTACTTAATGCAGTAATGGGCTCATAATAGATACAAAATCATATTGCTTTGCAAAAGGTTCCCAGTTATATGCTCGTCACAAGTGTTGAAGTAAGAAGTCCAATTTATTTTGCGATTAGAATTGGCACTGTTGAGCTTGCACATGTATTGGTGGGTGGATAAACTTGGGAGGGAAAAGAAATATACCTTTAAAAAAGAGGATAAAAATATGGGAGAAAAAGACAACATGGTGCCAAGAAAGGGCTCCATGGCTTGTGCAAAGGTTATCTTTATAGAGATAAAAGATAAGTTCGAAATATTTTGCTATTGTCTATTATGTGTTGCAACGTGTTTAGTTTAATTATGTCTTGTTTAGTAAATTCAAAAAGTATATTTGTTGTTAATAACATTTCAAAATGCTTATTGGAATGCCTTGTTGTTTATTTGCATATTATATATTTTCATGGTTCACTTTTTAAAATTTAAGTTTGCCTAAGAGCTTTCCGAGTTTTGTTTTTTTTCTCTCTCCATAGTTCAGAAATGCTGTTAAATGAATTCAAAAATAAATTTGTCGTTCAAAGTTTTCGAAAAACAATTGCCCAGCGGTATCCGTGCTTAAACCTCCGATAAAGAAATTCTTCGGGTTGAACATTTTTTCGAATCGCTGTGCTGACTTACGCAACTACCTGCTACAATTTTGAAATCTTCCAGCAGAACGTTATTAATACTCGGACCAAATAAAAACCCATCGGACAGTTGATCTGTCATTTTGAAACAAAGTATACTCATTAACTACAGTCTATATGTCTGTCGCTTCCATAACAGACATTTGTGTTAGAAAAAAAAATGGTATTCTCTCTCTTTCCTGCTTTCGTTTCAGAAAATACGATGTGGTAACAGTTTGCTTTTATTTTTTCATAGATATTAAGTGAAACCCATAAACGTGATGCCATCGGTTTTTCCGACATAACGTTTGTTGTTTTAATAAGTTTAAATAATTTTTTTGTGTGTTTACCAGGTGTAGTAGTAATATCCAACAGCTGATGTCGTGTCAACAGAGTTTATTTGAAAGCATCAGTGGCTGCAGTTTGTTTTAATTGTTGTGTTACTTCTAGTTTTAGAGCATTTCAATGAAAATCATAAAAGGAATGATGATACATTGGAATGCCCAATCGTTTATAGAGACCTTTCATCACTCTCCGAAGTATTCAATGTAATGATACAGATTTTAAATGAAATTTCAACAGGTAACTTCAAAGGCCACTGTTTTATCATTTCAGTTGTTTGAACTATTTAAAGAATAAAATCCAAAAGAGTCCGAATTTATATATTTTCTCAAATATATGTTGTGTCTCAAACTGAAATGCTTTCGTGGAGGTAGGGTGTGTTGATTATTTATGAAAATCATTTATGAACAGTGATTTACTGTTTACCATTTTCTACTTTGAAGCCATTATTGCGTTGTAATGTGTGACAATATTTATCTTCTTTTCACTTCATACCCGTAATGTCTTCCAAGTATTCGTATTTTAATACATCAAAATATGATATATTATATTATGTTATATTATATTATATTATATTATATTATATTATATTATATTATATTATATTATATTAATATTATATTAATATTATATTATATTATATTTATATTATATTATATTTATATTATATTATATTTTATTTTATTATATTATATTATATTATGTATTAAATAAATTACAGTAATAATGAAAATAAAAAGAGGGAAGTAAACAGAACAACTAAGTTAAGAGCATCGATAGCACAGAGAAGAAAACAAGAGAACAAAGACATAAAGACAACACATGGATGTAAACAGAACAAATGACCTACTAGCATAAATAGCTCAGAGATGTAAACAAAAGAACTTAGTTATGGTCATCGATACCACAGAGAGGTAAGCAGATTAACTGAGGTGCGAGCATCGATAGAATGGAGATTGCTGAACAATATTCTCAAACATACAGTTTCCTCTTGAGGCAGCAGAGATCTGGTTTATAGAAAGAATTTTCAGAGTATCCTGGACCGAAAAGAAGAGTAGTGAAGGGTTTTTTTAACGCAGGATTAGAAATGATACTGATAAGGGCAATCAGAAAAAGACAGCTAGAATATATGGGACATGACTGCAAACTCAGAGATTTTTAGTCTGAAGGAAAAGGCTGAAAGAAGAAAAGGTAGAGGCAGACCAAGATTTATATACTTGAATAGCTTGAACAAGTGGAGGACCAACGGGACCTTTAGGGAGGACAAGTTAATAAAAATAGCCGATAATTACAAGGGTAGTAGATATAATACGGTGTAATGATGATGATGATGATGATGATGATGATGGTTGTGAAAATATTATCCATCTCATTTGTAATACAGTTATACATGACACTTTAAAGAGGATGGTGCTAATCTGTTAATCATTTTTCTTTGGTTCCATTTAATCAGGTGAGAAGAAAAACAATGACGGAGTACCTCATTTTTGCATTCTCTGGCTAATTATTTTCTTATTACTCAAACAGATGATTTGTGTCTCATGGAGACTCGAACAAAGTATGTTTTGTTGCTTTACTTTCATTCTTAATTTAATTAAGATTTTAGAAAGTTTTTTGTTCTTGTTGTTTTTTGAAAAACAAAGTAATACCCTGTGAACTACAGATGAAAGTGCCAAAAGACGTCAAAAAACCCCAACAGACATCTTAGGATTTTTGCAGTGTGACGGTTTGCCCTATTAGGTTTTAAGCAAGTTCGTAGAACAGACCACGTTCAACCTTGGAGATGATGCATGTTACTGTCTTCACCTGGGCAGGCATACAAAACTTTGTCGCATCTGTGGGTGACTTTTACCCGTCCATTAAATTGACTTGATTCATTTCTGACTATTCAGTATCCTTTCCAGACCTCAAGTCTCCATTGTTACAAATTGGAACATGCTTTGGCGTTGCACGGGGTCAAATATTAATGATTTCGCCGAAGAGTGGATGTCATTTATTTTGAATTATTGAAGAAATAGATTTAACATAAACATAGCTATTATTTGCTACGGTAAGGTTCGAAGTGGAGATGGTGACTTTTAAGGTTGGAACACCATTATGGCAAGAACATGATACCTGATTTACCGGAAGAAATGACACCTGATTTACCGGAAGAAATGACACCTGTCATTATAAAGAAAGCCAGAAATCAATGGCTAATCGGAAGAAATATTTCATAGGTATTGATTTTGAGGTAGAGCGCAAAATTTAGCAGAAAACACTTTAAGTATGGGAAATACCCATGGAATTATTAAAGTTGATTACGGTGTTTTAGAAACAGGAATATTTATGAGAAAGATGGTGACATTAGACGGGGGAGGGGCTGTAGCAAGTTAGATTAGATGGCGCATGAAATCTTTTCCGCGTTAGTTTCAAAGATGTAACAATAACGTATAATGTATACAGCACAATTACGAATGCTAGGATTTTACGGAAACTCAACTAGAGTATTGAAGTTCATATCATTTTTGTTTAAGGAGTTGATTAAAGCCGTATATTTTGTTTTAATCTTAAGGATGTAGCATAGATTTAAGTTTATGAAACACAAGAATGGTCTTGATGATTGTGATAATAAGGACAAAAAGTAACACCGCCAATACGTGAAAATGATATTGGTGACACTGATCGTACTGCTAACGCCACCCACTTCTGCGATGACGCCAACAGGAATGTTGACACCATGTGTTCACCTATCGCCGTCTCAAGTTTTGGTGTGAGTTAACGTAAGTCTCTACAGAAGTATCCAAAGACGTATCTTGTGACGATTTTTGCGTCCATAATCACAGCAGTTCTTCTTCATCGTGTCTTTGACAATCATAGTTGTTTTGATCAATGTTTGGCGGTGAAGATAACACCTGGTGTTGGTTCGTGGAGGTCCTCTGGTTGGCATTTTGGGCCGATTGGGCAGCTAAATAGGTGTTGCATAGTCTGCATTTGGCGGCAGATGCAGAGGTCAGAGGTCATGAAACCCCAATACTTTCTGGATGCTATGTACCTGCCATGCCCCACCCGTAGGCGGTTCAGCGCTCTCCATGTGGGCCATGTCTCACTCCTACCAGACGCTATGGTTTCTGTGGGTTCCATTCCTCTTTACTGCCAGGTTCGTCCCTAGTCACCCAGGGCATCCCACCGCTCACGTCACATGTTTTCTCGTTTCGCTGAATTGGGCACACCGAGAGGGGTTTCAGAATCTAGAAAACTATTGCGAGATGAAAGGCGCTTTCTTGGCTGTTTGTGTTGAAACAGGGTATGCCTGATATTAATCTCCCGTCTCCGGCGCTGGTCCATGCTCAGTCACAGCACTGGAGTACAATATTCCGCTCACTTTTTCTAAGTATACCAACCCCATGTATAACATCAACAATAATTGTTCTCAGTAGAAATATCACTGTCATCAATTTTTGAAACTGACTATTTGCCGATTGGTTTTGATGGTTGTTCGCGTTGGGAGAATATATTACCAAGAAAGAAGGTAGAAAATTATTGGTTGTATCATTTGTTATTTATTAAATTCTAAAGCAAAGAGTTATTAATTAACCTAAATGATTAGAAGAAAAATTAGAAGATTGGTTACCTCCGCCAAGGAAGTTATGTTTTTGCTCGCGTTTGTTCATTCATCTCTTTGTTTATTTGTCTGTTTGTCTGCAAAAGGACTCTAATAATTATACAGTAATTTGGGTAGAATATTCGGGAAATGTTGATATCAGCACAAGGAAGAACGGATTAAATTTTTTTGTTGATGGGGTTAACCATCTGGATTTTCTACGTTTTTGTAGGACTGTTCTTTGGTTTTGTCAATTGCTCATTTGTTTACAAATTTCACCCAAACGAGTATAAGTTAAAACAGCTCAGCCGGGAGGATATCAGAAGGTCTGAAGGTCAAATGGTGCATGGTTAGATCCCAGGTCACGGAAGTCTTGTTTTTTGGGCGGTTTTTCTAATGATTCTAGATCTACAATATTTAGTAAAAACTTCAGTTTGGGAGGAATTAAGCTGTTTGACGGAGGTTTGTACTTTCAAAGTGCTTTTCTATATAATAAATATATTTATATGTACACATTTGATACCACCACCCACATCCAACCAATACAGTGAGAGGTCTGACCAGTTTTACATGTTGTGGATGGTCCAGGTTTTTCTTTTCGTTCTGTTTTCTGTAATGCAACAAGTTTTCATACTATTGTAATATATTTAGATGACAGGGTTTTGTGAAACCTTGGTGAAAATGTGATTACAAGGATACGTTTTGCGTCAACAGCATTTTGTTAGTCCCCAGTCCTCTGGGAAAGTTTTGGTGGCCAATGTTATGTTCGATGTCGTTACAGTGCTTTACTTACATCATGCCATGAATGTCATTAGTATACATTCAATTCCTGAGGGCTGACG
>RDPX01000286.1:297731-311697 GCA_003991215.1 Morbakka virulenta | reverse complement strand
TGAAAATTCACATGGACATACATAAATGTACTATATTCATGCAGGATGGTGCCCCTTGTCACCGATCAAAAGTTGCTATGACTTTTCTGACTGAGAACAGGATTCGTGTTCTGGATTGGCCGGGCAACAGCCCTGACGTGAATCCAATAGAGAATCTGTGGACGGAAATGAAAGATAAAGTTTCCCAGAAACAGCCATCAAGTGCTAAGGACCTTGTGGAAGCGATAAAAGAAGTGTGGGTGAAAGAAATCTCGCAGGAATACTGCAGAAATCTAGTACACAGTATGCCAAGTCGCCTGCAGGAAATAATTAAAAGTGGCGGTGGACCCACCAAATACTGAATATCAAGGAAACAACTATCAATATGGATGCAAATTTAATCAAAAGATACTAAAAAATATGAGATTTGTGTGTAAAGGAAATATTATCCACAATAAATCAGTTTTAATATAGATATATAATCAGTTGTGTCATTTCAGAGTCAAAATTAAGGGTGGTCTTAAACTTTTGGTAGTGACTGTACTTAAATAGGATTTTTAAAATATGTTTTTAACATTTTCAAAATAATAAAATAATAATTTTTTGACAAAAAAATGTGACTGACTGCCAAATTCAGTTTCTAAACTGGTCCCCTTGCTTGGTGGTTAACACAGCTCCACTGTAAAAACAAAAAAATCCGCGTTTGATTACGCGGGGCTCCAAAACTTCTTATCTCATAAAAAGAGCACTAGAGATTTATTACCGCAATAAAATTCCTTACGAAGATATGTACGAACCCAAAAACGTGGAGAAAATAGGGAAAAAAATTGAACCTGTGATAAAAATTTACAGAAACGTACTTGAAAATCCCATATTTTCTTTCCAAATTGTTTTCTTTCCTTGAGATAATCCATAGCGCATGTTAAGGCACCGTCTGCCAAACCGATCATCTGTTAGGGAAAAACCATACACTTTACAGCTCAAAAAAGTCAGAAAAAGTGACGTATTTGATATTGCTTTCATAAACTATAATGTTGATATCCTTAAGGCATATATCATATAGCACATATATCATTAAGCCGTGGCTTAATGGTTATTGCAACTGCACCGTAACCAAGAATTCCGGGTTCGATTCCCCGAGCGGGCGAAAAGAATCTGGAACTTTACAAAAGAAAAAGCCATTGGTTGGCGTCAGGAAGGACATCCGACCAAGAAATGCATCACTGCCAAATCCAAGTCCCTCTGAAGGGCACAGTCTGAGTCCCAATTCCTTGGGGGAAAATGACGTTAAAAAATAAAAAAAGTCCTTTGTTTACCATTCCTGAGAAGTATCACCAACCTGTTCACACTAAAGTGAAAAAGTGAATTTGGTTTACTTAACTCCAAAATATTACTGCAAAAAAGCCTCGCAGTCAAACCTCTAAGCTACCATCAGCATAACACAAACTATGGTAACCAATGTTCTATTTATTTTATGTGGGCCTTGTTGTCTACAGTGTTCCATTTCAACAGCCACATGTTTTTCCTTCAAAGAGAACTCGTGAATAAAATGGACTGGAAAGTATTCAATTCATTACACAAAAAACTACACCTTAAAAATACACCTTTTTTGTGAAGCGAAACCCGACGCTAAATTTACTAAGTAGAATATGTCCATGTGCCCAATATATACATTGGGGATGACACGCCTTTAGTTGTCCCTCTAAATTATCTTTTCCTTACATTTCAAAGCTCCATTGCATCTATACAAGCGAAATTCTCCCAAACACTTACTGCATTAACTATGCATACGAAACGAATATAAGCTATCAAATCAATGTCTGTACATACCTGTGCTCCAATGCCAATTCGTCCTTCGTTCAGCATTCCAATGGCGTATTTGTAGCCATGACCAAATGTACCCAAAATATTTTCCTCTGGCACCTTACAAATTTATAGAAAAAAAATTACCAAAAATTAGTGTTCTGATACCGCTGATACGATGAAGTGTCGTTAACCTTAACAAATGCATACCTGCTTTTACGCTAATTAGCACTCTGGCGATTACCCACGGGCGGGGCTTCTTTTAGGAATGACGAGATGAAAACTCTGAAGTAAGTCAATACATAATAAAAACATTGCCTGAGAGGTAGTCTGGAGGTAAGTAATACCTACATATTAAGACATGTGTTATACATGTTTCACTCTTACGACTGAGCTCCCTTTATCAGGTAGGAACGGGAGAAAGAAGGAGAAAAGCTCATTCTGTTGCAGTGCAAAATTTATGAGGGTAACAATTTGGAAAGTATATATAAAGTGATATTTCCAAAGTTTGAGATTCAATCACAAACTCCAATGACTGTGCCGCAACATTATAACTCCGGACTACTGAGTTGGCATAATTTAGAATGATTCTTTTTACTAGACTCACACTAACTTCAATACGCAAAAACCTTCACTTTATATTGGTCAACAATCAATCAATCAATCAATCAATCAATCTATATATATATATCAATCTATCTAAGTTATAAATATACATACATACACATACACAAATATCATTTTTCACTCTACTTTTGTGTTTATGTCTGCACTTTTCTTATTTTCATGGAAAAAAAGACCTGATCCAAAATTCAAAGCAAACATCAAATATTGACATACAAAATAATACAGTGATTTTTCAATGAGTATCTCTAGGCTCAAAAAATCAATATAAAGGGGGCCTTATTCAAAGAGGCACTGAAGAAAAGCGCGGGAATCCACTGCATTGAATGTTTCATTAGGGTACCATTGAAAAAAAAGAAAACGTTTGGGTTAACTCAAAATATAGTAAAATAAAACCATCGTTAAAACAATAGATGCATCTAATTTGACATCAACTGTCAGAGTATTGTGTGCAAACGAAAACACCAAAAAGCTATTTGCAAAAACAACTGCAAATAGTAACATGAAACTGGGCTAAACTTTGCCCAACAGTTTCAAAAACCAGGAAAAAAAGTCACCAAAAACTTTGGAAAACAAAATAAAAACATACCCAAAACAGCTCAAGAGAATATCGATAATTAAAGAACGTCACAAATCTCAACCCTATTCCTTCTCTTATGCCCAATTTGTTAAGCTAGAGGAGCGCCTGTTGGCGGGGTCTTTATAGGGATTTTATGTTACACGTGCATAAATAAGAAAACACAAATGCAGATAAAAAGCAAAAAATAAATGCCTACTCCAATTTGATATTATTTTACAAAAATGATGACGATTTTAAAACATAAATGGCCAGGAACACTTGAAAAATTTTCTATCAGTTCTACACGCGTTAGGAAATATTTATCTGATGAGTGTGTGTATTGAAAGAATATATATATATATATATATATATATATATATATATATATATAGATAGATAGATAAATAGATACATATATACATANAGCCCCAATTGCTCGGGAAAAATGACGTTAAAACTATATACCGGTATATATATATATATGGTAAGTGATGGACAATACAGCATACACAAATATAAATACAACTTGAAACAACAACAATGCGTTTTAAATGATTAATACTTACTCTGACATTTTCAAGATGTAAGGGGCATGTTGAAGATGCACGAATTCCCATCTGTACATACAAATAAACAGCTGTTTATTATAAATAGTATCAACAGAGTCAGGTTGTTAATACACTGTAAGGTACATTTGTGCCACCACAAAAAAAAATTAAAGAATTATTGAAAACACTAAATTTAAACTTGATTTACTTCTGAAGCACAATCTACAACTGTGTTTCCTACTTCCATTATCTTCAATCAGTGGCCCTGCATAAAATAGTCTTTTCACAACACCACTAAAGATACCAACATAGTTACCAAACATTGACATTTCCCTTAATCTAAGCGCCCTTCCACGGTAGGGCTTGCGTTTTGATTAGTGTATTAAAAACTTGCCTTCTCTATGAGTTCACATTTTGTAGTTTTGTATGGCTTTGTTGTTTATATTTCCACTCCAGTTCTTTTGAGCCATTTAAAGTATTCCTGACTGCAGGAATGTATTGTTGTGTATCCGCCAGGGATCTTTGTCATTGGACAGGCTAGGACCAGGTGTTCTGTGTCCTGAGGGGCAATTTGACATTTGGGGCAGGTAACAGACTCTCGCAGGCCCCATTTGTGCAGATTGGCAGCGGTTCAGCCGTGGCCTGGTCTCAGCCTGTTGGCCGTGTTAACATTTTAACCTCTTATGGTGGTGTACAAAGATCAAGACATATACCGAAAAATATATTAATGCCATTGGAAAAACGAAAAACAAAAATAGTGGTTACGAAGGATTTATAAATAAATTTTTATAAGTTATTTTATATAAATTATGAAGCAATCTTAGTTTTCCTGGTTTAACATTTCAAAAAAAAGGAAAGTATGAATCAAATGCTAGCAGTTCTTACTGCTCCAGACAATTGATCTCAACTGAACAAATTAAGATTACGAAGGGTTCTAAAGTAACATGAAATATTACAATAACACAGTTTCAAATTTTTCAATCATTTAAGGTGCCTTAATTATGACTATATAAAATAAAAGGAAAAATTTTATCGTCTATGGTGCTTTAGATGCAGATTTTTAAAAGATTTGATATTCTATTGACCCGAGCTAGAATAAAATCAAAGCGGTCAAAACATAAATCTCCCTCCAAATAATATGGCTGGAGAGGATTTGGAATTGTTGAAAGGTGACAGTTATGAGTGCACCGAACTGGTTTGGAGCCAATGTCTATCGCTAACCATGGCCAAATGCTCTACCAATTAAGTTTTTCATGTTTATTCGTGATCAGATCATTTTTGTACCCATATCCTTCAAAAATAAACTGATTACGAACAAGCGTCGAAGGCTCAATGGGTAGACCATTTGGCCACGATAACGATAGACACTGGTTCGAATCCACTTCGGTATATTCACATTTTTCATTTCTCTATAATTATATTTAACTCCGCCATGGCCGGTCCCAAGCCCGGATGAGAAAGGAGTGTTGGGCAAGGGGCCAATCACCCCTTCCCGTAAAACAACCACCGATTACGGAAACTTGGACAGCCAACAAAACTATCTATGATCACAGAACCATGTCGTGTGAAATCCCTGAAGATAACGACCTCTGATGCGAAGACACGCATATGACGGCTGGAGGTGAAAGCCTATGGGAAGTCTCCAGCCTGGGAACGACATGCATGAGATCATTACAAACAAAAGATTCATCCGTGTAGGAAGTTGGAATGTAAGAACCATGTACCCCGCCGGGAAAACTGCAATAACAGCAAAGGAAATGATGAAATAACATCTAAAGACCAGAGGGAAAAAGAAAGAGAGGACGCCCGCGAGCAACATGGCACAGGAGTGAGGAAGCAAAAAGAAATGACCTGGGATGGCAAACATGGAACGAAGTTGGGAACATAGCCAAAGACAGAGAGAGATGGCAACGGATGCTGTCAAGCCTTATGAGCCGCCTATGGCTCGAAGAGGATAATTGAAAAATTTTTTAAAAATTGAAAAAAAAATTATACCTGCGGATATTACTAGTGGACTTTATTTCACATAACCGCAGTTTCGAGCCCTTTCCTTCACCTTCACAGTATGAAATAACTCATGCTAAACTATGCACTTGTCGACAATTTTAATTGTATTTTCCATCATGCTCTTGGTCCAGTGGGCCAAATAAGATATCGAATTTAATAACTTCTTAAAATGGCGATTGCAGTTTCCTTATAAGGAATGACGTTTTTACTTCCGTAGACATCAGAAACTAGTGTCCTTTAATTTAATAACAAAAATAATCCAAAAAATTGCCTATATATATATATATTATGAAAATGAAATAGTCAGTAAATAATAATAATGTCTATATAAAGACAACTCTATTGCAATGTTTTTCTGACGATGATAGTGTGCATTACAACACATCACTCGTAGGCCTAACTCGCATTCAAATACAAAGAAATTAAAAGGCAACGCAAGGCTTTTCAGCAAATATTCGAATTCCGAATGATTTGAATTCTTGCTACTGGAAAGAAATGTTTTAGATCTCAAAGCCAGTCAAGCCAAAATCTCCTATTTTCAACCATCTCATATTTCCAAGATGTATACGATTCCCATGGTAACACTGACGTCACTTTTTACAGCAAGGATCTTTCCCCATTGTGTTCATTAGCAAAGTTAATTATTTACTGTTGTAAAACATTACACAAATCACGTGGTGAAAAGCACTAGTGAAAAGAATTGGGCTTGCTCAAACTGCCTAACCTAAAAAACTCTTTGCTTGTCCACAACATCGAATTATTTTAATTACATCTAATAGAATAAGAGGATATGCATCAACATTAATATATAAGTTGATAGTCTGGGAGTAATCTATACATAACCTTTTGCGATGGCGGTTGAATTCGTCCTTTGTGACAAGGACTTGGGCTCTCCAAGCGGAGTCACTTCGCTGGACCATTCCTGATTTGAGGAAGGAGTCAAGTTCCTTTTTGATGAAGGCCCTATCGTCTTTGTTAAATGATCTCGATATGGTGGTGATGGGCTTGATGTCTTTTGGTAAGTTTTTAAATAACGATGGTGGTGCTACATTTGCAAACTTAGGTGGAGAGCTGTCAGCTGATAAAGGATTGAGTGGTTGTGTGGCTTATTCTTACTTATAAAAATTGGGTACAAACGATAATTTTCCACGCGTTCCTTTAAAATGAAAGACAGGAGAAAAATAGTTTCACTAAACTGTAATTTTCAAAACATGAATTCCAAATGCCTTCCTTCGATTAGTTATCAATTTTTATTTCTCTTCTTGTTTGTTAATTCATCCATTGTTCTCTGTGGATTCATAGTATTCAGATCTTGCAAAAAAGTCTTTGCTCTGTGGCAGCCCCAGCTACATATACTTGTAGTTGGATAAGGCGATTTACGATTAAGAACTCGTTGAAATAGATGCCCAATTAAGTGGGAAAAAATTCGCAAAAATCATTACATCCTACAGCCGATATTCCAGTTAGTAGAGCAGCTGATCACACAACTCAAAAGCACTGGCTCGAATTTGGAAGTTCCTAATATTTTCCAAATTTTGTTTCTTTAATATATTTTGCAGTTTTTTCAGTATTTTGACCAAGCGAAAACACTAAACCACTTCTTCACAAATAGCTATATTTATCAACTGTGATGCCAAAATTTAGCCGACCTTTGTATGTGTAAAATTGAACTCAAGTATGACATTAGTATTACAGCTCACTGATGAATATTCATCACTAGTTTTGTGACTTTAACACGAAAATTGAAAAATGGTTGTTGAAGTCCTTATCTTGGGACTAATATACAAAGGTCGGCTAAATTTTGAGACCACAGTTGGTACCCTGGTAACATTCAACAGCACAAGTTTTTCACAAAATTCCAAACTAAATTTCAACCAATTAAATTATCTTTGGGTTATCATTTGCAAAATGAACTTTGCTCCAGAGAAGTCCAAAGTGATATCAACCTCCTCCCTGCCCCCAGCCCTGAACATCAGTTAAGTGCCTTCGTATTTCGATGTATTCCTCCTATATTTTGAGTTTATCGTTGCTTAGTATTCCATTGATAAAAACATAAAGAATTTCTTCCACTTTCATAATTTCTCTGTCAAAGTATCTAGGTCACACACTCCCATGATTTTCTAATATTTCTAATACTAGTTTAAACCTGGTATTCTTATGACATCATCGAGGAGCCGTAACTTGATGGTTAGTGCAACTGCATAGTAACCAGGAGTTCCGGGTTCGATTCCCCGAGCTGTCGAGGAGAATTTGGAACTTTACAAAGAAAAAAAGCCATTGGTTGGCGTCAGGAAATGCATCCGGCCGAGAAATTCCTCACTGCCTAATCAAAGTCCCTCTGAAGGGCACCGTCTGAGCCCCAATTGCTGGGGAAAAATGACGTTAAAACTGAAAAAAAATTCTTATGTTATCATTGTGTGCCAAGCCTGTGACTCTGTTGATGCCCCAATTTGGAATGTTTTCAAACTTTGTGTCGCTTTGCAAAAACCGAAGTTCTCTTTAAGCTAACTTACTAGCTCGTCCATTTGTCAGTCATCACAAATTGTCTATATCAAAATATACATTCTTTAAATCTTGAATTTTACAGACGAACTTTATTTCCTAAGATAAATGATCTTCTTCAAGATCTTAAGCAGAACTAGTTTTGACTTTTACTAACAGGAATAAAAGAGAATATCAGTGACAGTCAACGATTCTGAAAAAGAATAAGTTGATGTGAAAAGCCGTAGTGACCTCGTTGCGGACAAAACGCAAGTTCAGGAATTAACACGATTCCAATTTACTGTGTTGTGGAAATAGAGTTGATCTATTAGTCTTCACCTACCAGTCGCCCCTTGGCACCCATAGATTTACTGTTCTTCGTCGCCATCCCAATGTGTTCTGTACCTCTCATGAATCCTCCACATATCATCCCCATGCCTTTTATGAATCCATGATTGTCTTGGCCAATGACCGAAGTAACTGCCATATTTAATGTTTCAAATGTAGCCCTTTTATATAAGTACGTTGTAAACAGTATTGACACAAAGTATCTGCAGTGACACCTCAAGAAACTGTTTCTTCTCTCGTCTTCGTCCTGTAGTCCAGAATAGTACACTTACGAAACCCAAAGATAAAAATTTATCTGTACCACTTTTAATCCAATGAAGGAATAAATATTATGGTAGGAATTTCTATTGCCTTGAGCTGTTTTGAACACAAAGGAATAATGAAAACTGTTGCAAACCCTAAATTCAAGATCTAATGAAAACTATAAAGTGCCATGTAATAACTTTCATTGTAAATAATAGCTAGCAATCCAAATAACCTCATTTTCTCTTGCCAAGGTATTGGCCAATAAATTTATTATGCAACAAAATTCACGATCAACCTTAAAATGCATGTTGAGATAGATAGGTCTTTTAAACCCACAAGGGGTTGTTCAGTTGTAAGCAGGCTTCGTGGCTAAAGCATTCCTTTTACAGTGCTAAAGGAATAGGCTTGACCTACATTGTGGGTCCTTAGATCTTTTATTTTGCTTTGTTCCTTGTTCTTTGAAAACAAAACAAAGGTTCTATAGACTTTAAATAAATTTTTGATTATCACATCTTACTTAACATAGGTCTTGTCATTTTATCCTAAATACCATATCTCTGCTATTGGGAAATCATGTGTACCTCAGCTTTAAGAACCCTAATTAACTAACATTACAGAATAACTTGGATATTCTGAACCGATGTAAGTGGATGCGGACCACAGTTAAAATTCAATATTTCAGGGAAGTGGGCCAGGATTTGGTTATAACACGGTTTTTAAGTTAGTGTTTTGCCAAATTTAATCATAATTTCATTTATTTAGTAAACTAGAGTGTGCACAAGAAAAAAAAAAGTTTTTTAACGAGGTTTAACGCAGAAATAGCCTCAGTTATAATGAATGTACGTGCAACTGTATCAACACACAACTTTTAATTTTGTTATTAGTACACCAGTACGGGTATTTGTATTGCTACACATCATACGTCAGGCCCAAGTCAATCATATGTCAAGAATAAATACGTTTATAGTCATTGCTTTCATCCTCCTTTTTACACCTTACTGGACTAGGATTCATCCTTAGGATAGACTTTTATTAGAGTACTGTGATATTTATTGGCTTAATTCCTTTTCTTAACGCAATCATAAACTTTTTGTGAGCTTTTACACTTTTTTCTGCTCTGTGAAACGGAATAGTGTCTTTCTAGGTACTGTGGAGCTCCACCAGAACTAAATAAGCCACAGTCCCTCGCATTCTCATTCTTCTTCAGGTATCAGGTCTGTTCGGGCAGACATCGATGACCATAGCCCCCCGTCATTCTGATGAGATCCAAAGTTGTACGTTTTGTGATCTTGCTGAGATTATCAGTGAACTTTGTTCTTGGTCTTCCTCTGCTCTTTTTTCCTATAATTTTTCCTAGCATTAAGCTTCTTTCGATCCCATCAGCTCGCATTATATGTGCAAAGAACTTTAATTGCCTGTCATAGATCGTATTAATTAGTAATCTGCTGTACTTTGCCATACGCATAACCGTTTCATTTGTTTGTCCTTCGCATACGTTCATATACTGGTGAAAGAATTCTTACTTAGCTCCTGTACCAAAGGAAATCGGGAACACNTCTGATGAGATCCAAAGTTGTACGTTTTGTGATCTTGCTGAGATTATCAGTGAACTTTGTTCTTGGTCTTCCTCTGCTCTTTTTTCCTATAATTTTTCCTAGCATTAAGCTTCTTTCGATCCCATCAGCTCGCATTATATGTGCAAAGAACTTTAATTGCCTGTCATAGATCGTATTAATTAGTAATCTGCTGTACTTTGCCATACGCATAACCGTTTCATTTGTTTGTCCTTCGCATACGTTCATATACTGGTGAAAGAATTCTTACTTAGCTCCTGTACCAAAGGAAATCGGGAACACATATATCACACTAAAACGTAGTGTTAGAATGCCTCTTTATCACACATTATCTATATTCTCAAGAAAACAGTCAAAAACCAAAACTTATTTAAATGCTTTAAATCATTAAGTAAATAGTAGATTTGTTTATGCATACGTCACCATGACGTCGACAGAAAAGCGTCCTAAGTTCGTATGAGTAATTGTCTTCGGAAAACTCCTACAAATTTGATTGATTGGTTAATCTCTGCTGTGTCATGGTGATTTGTTATCTTTGTAATTTCTTCAAAATTCAATATTCTAGTCTTATTCTAGAATTATCCTCCGTATTCTCGACGGGACAATGAAACTGACCCCAATTATATTTACAAAAGCTGCTTATCAGTTTTAATAGTATAAAAAGTGCACTACCTTATCTTCTTTCTTTCCAAGAGCCAATCCTTCTGCATCTTTTGGTACAATGAAACATGTGATACCTTTGTAGCCCTGCCAAAAATGGAGCAATAAGATAATAAGATAAAGTTTTAATAACGATGTAAAATACTTTCAAATATAAACAGAATAAGTCATTCTATTTAGCATAAGTGGAATGACTAACGATTTCAATCAAATAAGCAAGTAACACGGTGAATTTGCCAAACCAGGCTGTACAAATAAAATATGTGAATGATGTAGCTTATATACACGTCATCTTTCTATTCGTACGTAAACAAAGGAATGTTTAGACTTGCCCAACATTGTTTGTGATTTGCTGGGTAAATCAGTTGAGCACCAATTTTTTTTACATTTTTTCTTTTCAAACTGTAATATCAACAGATAAAAACCCCCTTAGTGATAAATTAAATGAGTCCGCAAGTCTCTATTTATCCGTATCTAACATTTTTATTTGTTCCAAAAATCGTTAAAGAAATACGTTAGCTCTGATAATTATAATCAACAAAATTCATAATTAATATACTTAAGTATAATTTTTAAAACTATTTTAATTGAAAAATTAGAGATATAAACAAAATAATCAATCGAAAACTGAATCATATTGTTTATTCCGGGGGAAAAAATAAAAATACGATAGCAACAAATCTCCCAAAAATGACATATCGGAGAAGCATATCTCTCAACCATTGAAAATATCATTGATTTTCACTCATGTTGACCACTACCAAAAGCATGATATCCAGTTAAGAAGGTGATTTCCTATGGACATTTTCAAATACATTTCACATCTCCTGATCAAATTTGGCTTTAACATTTCCAAAAATAGGAGGCATTTCTTTATTGGTTCTAAACGAAGATACAATTCAAATGACTTGAAGGATGTTACTGACATTTTTATTAATCAAAAAAATCTCAATTATTTCAACGCCATTCTGCAATTGTACTTATTGGTAGCGGTGCGTAACTAAAAAGTCATTTGGTACGTTTACTCGCAACATTAAAATGAAACTTTTTACCTTCCAAGGAACAGACCACTATTGCCAATTAACTCATGATGTCATTCATTGGTATTAGGGCAAATTATATTCGAAACAAGTACAAGTACGAGTAAGTGGTTGAATTTGCCTTCCTGTGGTTTTTTTTAATCTGACATATGTTTGGGGTACAAGTCAAATAAACGAAGTATGGTAACAAAGGTGACAAACACCATATTAGGTTTTGTTAAACATACGTCATACCTGCTTTCTGTAAAACAACAAATGGGTCACATAAACGGTGACGTAAGAGTATATTAGGAAATGAATAAACTGGGAGTCGTTTCGTAACTATATCTCGTTATGGAAAGTCGAAAACGGCAGGAGTCTACTCGTACTATTTAGAGTTTGCAACTATCGGCAGTTACAATGCGGCTGTGACGCTTTTCTTGTACAATGTTTATAGTGTGTAATTTAAAGTTCATTCTCGAGGGAGGGTATCTCAGATTCTAAAAGGGGAGGGAGCTAAAAATCCATGGAAAGTTGGAAAATTTTGACAAACGAAGGCAGTCGGGGCAAGAAATTTTTAGTTAGCAAAAGTGGTTCTTGTCGCAAATGCTTCTCCACCCATTTCTACTCATTCAAAAACATGCGCCAGAAAAATTAGTCCACAGGATATTTCTTCACAAATTGGCAGTAAATGAACTACAGTGAAATGTTGTTGACCTGACTATCCCATCGATGGGAAACCCCTCCATATGGAATTGTAAACCTGGTGCTTGTATTCGTCCGTAACTAAAATCTACATAAATGGTAATAATGCCGCTGGAAACAATGGTGTTAATTCAAAGGGTTTCCTACCATGCAACTACTAAATTCATAATATACTATTCTTGGTGTAAACTTATTATGTTGAAGTTAAAATGACGTTCCTACTGGCCGCGTGTTATCTCACCCATACTTGTCTGGGGTAAAATGAAAAAATAAAAAGACGCAAATCGGGCAGTGTTTTATCACTAAAAAAGCAAAGAAAGATTTAAAGGCAGTCCAACACTTTTGCGATATGCTGTGTTAAACAGTTAAGCACAATCTATTTTTATGATAAAATCTCAAATACACCGTGGATCCCTTTATTATAACGGACTATAAAGAAAGAAGAAATCAAAACAAACGGATTGAATTCACCTTAGCATTGAGGGAATGTAACCCATAAACGTAGTAAAAAAAGTGAAATGGAAAAAAGTTTCAAAGTCTGGATGCCCGAAGAAAGAAGTTATTGTAGTAGGAAAATATTTTTATGTGTAAAACTAAAACTGGATCTGGGTGAAAGCGCAGTGACTAGTGAGACTTAAAAGGGTAACAAAAAATGATTGGCAACCAAGAAACAAGTTTATCTCAGGTCTTTCCGTGGTAATAATGGTAGAAATGACTTAAGAGTGTCAACCTAGTATGACTTACAGAGATAAATCAAGTGAAGAACCATCCAAATTGGAGAAACACCCCTGAACCCGGTCGAGGAGATCCAAGGGTTATTGTGATGCACCTGCCCTATCATGACATCAGTACGAATTCTTCCTATTTGTATAAGGGGCGAAAAGAATTAAATATAGAACACCAAAAGCATTGCTGCTTGATCTCGCTCATCCCTTCTCAATAGAATGACATACAGTTCCACTGTTTATCCAGTGTATTTGCTGTACAAAATACACCTACACATTGATCACGTGAATAATCGTAAAGCAATTACTGCACAAAACCACAAACCTCTTCGGGCTTCGCATTTGCCATGACCAGGAAAACTCCCGCATGTTCTGCATTAGAAATCCAAAGTTTCGTTCCATTTAAAACATAGTAATTGCCATCCTTTTTAGCTGAGGTCTTTAACGCAAAGGCATCGCTTCCTGCACTTGCTTCTGATAAACAGAACGCACCAACCTAAAAGAATCGTACAGTGATACAGGGTGCCCTTTACCATAAGTTGTTTTCATGTCTACACTATAATAAGAACATAGGTGCGTGAGAGATTCGACTCAGTTTATTCCCTTTCATTCCTGTTCATTTCTCTCTCTCTCTCTCTCTCTCTCTCTCTCTCTCTCTCTCTCTCTCTCTCTCTCTCTCTCTCTCTCT
>RDPX01000286.1:279575-290742 GCA_003991215.1 Morbakka virulenta | reverse complement strand
GTACATCATAGACTATTAAAACTATACATTTTCTGAAAGTAAAATGAATTATGAATGCAATAAGATCAAAATAAAGACTCTACCTTGATTCTGCTGGCTGCAGTACTCAAAAGAATAATCCACATTTAAGGGATTTTTTTTATTTTGGGATTCATACAAGAGTCCATTTATTGGAGGAGATTGATAGTGGGGACCTACTTTTTATCTACATTCCTATTTGGATGGCTTTGTTGTTTCCTATTAGTTTAATATTGAAGCGCCTTCCGAAAGAGAATCTTCACTGGTATCAGTTGCAAAGACATCGTCGTTGTTGTGGCTCTCGTTGTCACTCATTTTGAAAGCAAAACTCAGTGAAATCGATCGAAAAACAAGGCAAATGGCAGAACTCGGCTTGGATGATACAGGAAGTGGGGCTACAAAGCTTCTGATTGGCTAAAACTAATCACCTGGGCTGGTCAACTGCGTTTTGGCAGAAGATTCAAACTGAGCCACGATCGTGGCCTTTCGTCCTCAACTGGCAAAGCCACGATCGTGGCTCATCGGGGCCAGGGGGTTAAAAACTGAAATTAAATAAACAGCATACAAGTCTTTACTGCAGCATCAGTGTAAAGCAGAAAAGGTGCAATTTAGTTTATTTTCTTGAGGGTCTTCAATAAGGCCACAGAACACTAAAAAATAAAATGCTAAACCACTTACTGGAGCTGACTACTGATTAGATTAGACCATCTGTTCTCAATGACATAAACTAGCCAATAATTGGCATGAATCAGTTTTTCTTGATAAAGCTCTTCAGAAAGAGGCACTGTATGCCTCAGAACTATTCTGGACTGCCATCATAGCTTTTAAAGTGAGCTTGGATCTTCACCTTCCTCTCCTGCCTTCAACTTCAAAACTCCATGTCTTTAATATACTCATCATCACCTTTTCGCAGAACATGAGCCAACAATCTCAAACTTCCTTGTCTTACAGTTTCAACAAGTGTGTCATTCATCCCCAGCCTTTTCATTAGTTCATTCATGTTATTCTGATCAGCCAACTTTACTCCACACATCTTTTGGATAATACTTCTTTCAGCTCTTCTCAATATATCTTCTTCAACTGATCTCACCACCCATGTTTTAGATCCATATGTCATGACAGGTTTCAAACACATGCTGTAACATTCTCTGATTGATGTTCAAAGTGTACCTTTTTGTACATAATAAAGAAGGAAGAGTGTTAAATATGTTTCACCCTAATCTTACTTTCCTAGTTGCACCTACTTCCACTACCTACATTATTTGTGTCAACCAAGAAACAATGACTATCCACTCTTTCCAGTCCACATAGTATGTCATTTTCTACCTGTTCATCCTCCAGATTATCCTGCATTTTCAAAACAAAAACCCTACATACAACATTTTGACTCTACTATCAGTGATGCTTTTAATTTTGGTGCAACATGTATAAACCCATTTTTGACAAGTTTTGCACCAAATACAGTTGGTCCCTGGTCCTCAACCACATAGCCCCCATGGAACAACCTTTTCTTCCATTGCTGCACCTTTTCCATCTTCACGTACGTATGTATGTATGTATGTATGTATGTATGTATGTATGTATTTATTCGCCACTAACAAAAAAATACAAATGTTCAAAGGTAAATGGTAAAAACCTAAAACATGATGTTATCCAAAATAGTTAAAAAATAAGACTAAACAGAAACAAAAAAGAACGAAACAAACAGGTGGGATGGTAATCTAGAGAAACAGTGGCAGGGGTAGCATAATACAGATCATGAAGACCTTATTTTCATTATGGTACAAAAATCTTTGTTTTGCCAAGATTCACTTTTAAGCCTTGCCTTTCAAAACCATGAAACATTGAAGTTCCAGCTACTCAGTTGCTTCTTTTATCAAAACTAGATCATCTCCACACAAAAATTTATACAAGTTGCCTTTCCTATCACATCCTGATATCATGTCTAAAACAATTGCAAATAGAAGTGGTGAAAGCATAGATGCTTGATGGACCCCAACCAAAACTGTAAACTCTTTTGAGTATCCATCACCAATTTGTACTCTTGTCTTGGGTTCTTAGTACTGACTAATCAATGCTTACACTATACCCTCTGGAAAACTTCTCCTTCTTAAGACCCATTCAATGACTTTCCCCCAAACCCAATCAAATCCTTTTCCTAAATCAACAAAACACCTGAACAACTTTCTTTTCTTTTCAAAGTAACACTCTTGCAGTCTTTCAACAATATAGATAGCATCAACTGTTCCTCTACCAGGCATGAAACTAAACAGCAGTCTTTCAACTTTCACAATATTCCCTGATCTTTTATCTAATAATCTCTCTACAACTTTAATTCTGTGTTCTAGCAGCTAAACTCCTCCACAAGAACTATGTTCCATAACTCTACCTTTTCTCTTATAAATAGTAATCACTCTGGTAGCCCCCCAGTTCTGTGGCATATCACCTCTATTCAGAATACCATTTGCTAATGGCAGAATTACATGCTTTCTATACTGAGACCATCCTAAATGCTATTTGACAATTCCAGAAGGTCAATTGACTTTACATTCTTTGCACTTCTCAATGCTTTTTCAAAATCTTCTGTCTTCTTGCTCAACCCTACTCCTTTCTTGTCTGGGATTGAGACTAGCCATGGAAGAGCTTTATACTTGGCACAACATGCTTTATTCTCATCATATGGCTCTTACTTCCACTTTTTAAAGCTCATCTCCTTCCTTTAAATAGAATTTGGGACATCCTACTGCCATCATCAAGCCTTACCCCTACTGACACTACATACTTCCTATGCTACCTTTAGGGCAAGAGTTCTCTGTATTTAGACCAAGGACACCCTTGATCACTCTGATTGTACAAGATATTCATTCTCTCAGAAAATTTTTCTTTAACTTGATCATCTCTCAACTTCCAGACCTTTGTATGCCCTAGGTCAATTTCTTCCTTCTTTTCTTTCTTGCCTTTCTATTCACATCCATAAGAACAGAGCTATGCTCTAATTCCCTTGAAATAGCCTTTACATTTTTTCTCATTTCATTGTCTGGAAAATTTGAGTGTCAGTTGGGTGAAAGTTCAAATATCTCTTGTGATATGTTGATGTTTTAATGTATGGCCACTGGTGCATTTCAAGCCCCTTGTTATAAAAAAACAAACATTAAAAATAGCACAGTTTAAAAAAAAGATAACTTACCAACATCTTTCATTTGTGTCTCTTCATCTGATAGTGTTGTCAGTGGTGCATGGTGAAAGGTTTCAGTATGTTCATCTTCCTGGGCACCAGGTGCAGTATATGATTGAAGCTTCCTTGTTGATGGCCAAGAAAGCCTTGGTAACTGGGTAAAAGAAAAATACTCTATGATGACCCAAATAATAAGGCAATAAGTGATGAACACTGCAAATAACCCTAAAAAGAACCACTTGGACTCCTAAAAGAACCACTTTTTGGGGGTTTTAAGATCATTTTTCCCCAGCAATTGAGGCTCAGATGGCCCCCTTCTGAGGCTTTGTTTTGTCAGTGAGGAATGTCTTGGCTGAATGCCCTTCCTGACACCAACCAATGCCTTTTTCTTTAGTAAAGTTCCAAATTCTCCTTCTCCTCTCAGGGAATCTGACCCTGCAGCCCTTAGCTATTGTACAACTGCACTAACCACCTCTAACTTGGACTCTCATCTTTAATAGATAAATACCTATAAAGAATAAGTTTTCTTCATAGCTGGTCTCTGTATCTTTAATATATTAATGTACTTCTCCACTTATACAATTGTACTCTGTAGTGAATCTCTTTTCAATTAAGTGTTTATCATAAATTTATCCACTGTCTAAAGAAGTATAACCTTTTTGCCAATACACAGCATATCTTGATTCTGCAGAGAGCAACATTGTAGGAAGCATAACAAAATGTCTCCAAAACCTTGCAAAAAATCCACTCTTTCTGTCCATCAGAAAAATGCAGGGCCATTTTCTATAGTTTTGCTTACCATTAATTTACCTCCTGCTTACTGAAATAACAAAAGTGGTGAAATCACAAAAGCAATGCCTTGAATGATTCTTTTCAGTATGGCATTAAGCTCCAATACATTTGCAACTTCAAAGTGCATTACATTTTATAGGTGACAAGATGGTACACTTTTTTTTCATTGAACAAATTGGAGTTGAAGGTAATGAATGAAGAAAAAGTTTCCAACTCAGTAACTGACCCTGGACTGAAAGTATCTCAACCATGATTTTCTTGTCAAGAACCCCTCAGGAGGTTTTCACTCACTTACATCCTTTGGGTAGGTTGCAGGATACTTAGAGCCTCAACCCACACTAATATGTGACATCAATGCAATTCTAAGAATGTACTTGATCAAAACCAATTTGACTGGCCTTCTACCAAATACCTTTTGCATGGAAATCTAAGAAATACTGTCACATTACAACACCATTTAAAGGGTTATGTTTCTACACTGATGATATATGGGTGTGGTTGGTTTTGAAATGGCCCATAAAAAGCTTCTATCACTACACACCAGGGCATGAAACAGGAAGGTGTAGCTACAAAGATAGCTGATTACATATATTGCAGAAGCACCATTCATGCAGACCTTTTACATAACTGGAAGCAGATCCTTGCCACCTTACAAACTTACAGGACCTTGGTCTATCAGCCAAGAAGATAGTGATCATCACCAAAAGTATTACTTTTATTGGTTGGATATGATCCAAGGGCCAACTTACGACCTGTCCATACAGCATTGCAGCCCTGTCAACATGCAGTCACCTTATTACCACCAAAGCCCTTCAATTGCTTTCTGGATCTTACAAATTCTTTCCTAGAGTTATCCTTCACTGGGCCAATTTTCTCTCACTGTAAAGAGTTGCTCATACCTACCAAACCATCACAAGAAAACAAAACATAAACAGTCAACTGAAGAGCTATTTTCATAGGCATAGCAGTAGAATTGGAGAAAGAATGATATGTTCTGCACTGTATTACAACTAACAAGGCAGGAAACCTTCGAGGTAGCAGGTGTTGTGATGTGTGGAGATGATGAGTTGCTAAATAACAAACAGACCAGATTAAACTAATGGAAAGAACATTTTAAAAAATAATTAAACAAACGTGTACCAGATAATGAAATGGTTGGTACCATCCAGAGATAAGATTAAAAAAGCCAAAATTCAAGCCAAAATGATAAATGCAGACATTGAATTGACCAACAAATAACTAATATTGACAAATGATCTGATACATCCCTAAAAGCAATAAACAAAGTTAACTTTATGCAAAACTGCTATTAAAGTTGGAGCTCACTGCATACATTAGGAAAAGAATAGTTTTAGCCAAAACATCCTCCAAGAGACTGTCCAACATTCAACAAGCAGTGACCTCCCTCTTCAAAAGCCTGGCCTTGTCAGTCCTACTGTAACAATGCAGGGCTAGAAAATTAACAAAAAGAAAACAACAGAAATTTGATATCTTCCAGACTAAATGTCTGCAGAGGGTCTTCAAAATCTAAAGACTGTAGTATGTCTCAAAACAAAGTTTTGTAAATGACAGCAGCAAAGGAAACTGGTGAGGAAGTGGAGAGGATGAGATGGAACTGGAACAGCCATTTACTTAGGAAAGGACTGACAATTGGGCAGTGGACTTTGAATGGATTCCTGTAAGTAAAAGGAATCAGGGCTACTTAAAAACAACCTGATGAGAAATGGTGTAACTTCTAGAATGCTGAACAACACATCCAAGATTAACTTCTAAATCATCAGTCTATTTTTACATAGTTAAACATCCCTGATCCAGTCCTTCTAATATGTAATGCCTGCATGTCAAAATATGCTGTTAGAATTTACACTAATGTTACATATGTAGATATACCTTACCCTCATGGATTTGAAAGTTTAGGCACATTATATGATTTGTCACCCTGTCAACTGGTAAATCAAACATCATAGCTAGTAGGAGATTACTGTCATTCTTATTACTGGCACTGTCTTTTGTTGTTTTTCAATTTGATATGTTTCTTTGCTAGTTTTATTTGTCTTTTTCAGGTTTTTCCCACATGAAAACTAGCAACAACAAATAAATTACATATTGATTAGTGGTAAATATAAGCAAATCAACAAACTAGTCTTGTTACTAACTGAATGGTAGACCAAATTTGAGTAACTTATTATTAAAGTATGTTCCAATAATCTTGCTATCTAATATCTAATCTTAGCTTCTCTACATTTAGGGAGTATGATAGGTAAAGATTGCCACCACGTGAAAGAAATGGCATAAATCTAGCAACAGTTGCCAGTTAACACACAGAGTAAGGTTGTTAAAGTCTGCGCTCAACAGAACAAGTTCTTAAGTATCAATTGTGTGTTATTCTATGGAAGCTTAGACTTAGTGTAATAATGACTGAGTTAGCCTGGGCTGGAGACATTTCAAACATAGATGAGGCAAATATTCCCAAAAGTTAGCTTGATTTGGTCACTTGGAGTAAATGGCAGATTCTTCTTGAGTGTTGTGTTGTGACCTGGCTAGATAAACCAGTGAAGTCCTAGAATGAGGTGGTTGCTACTGATTTTAGGGGTTTTAGANAAATCTAGCAACAGTTGCCAGTTAACATGCAGAGTAAGGTTGTTAAAGTCTGCGCTCAACAGAACAAGTTCTTAAGCATCAATTGTGTGTTATTCTATGGAAGCTTAGAAGTGTCTCATCACGCATACGTTTTTTGCTTGTCAGTTTCTTGATAAAGTCTGTTGTAGACAGACGAAAATTTGAAATAATAAATAAAAATTTGATTTACTCAAGTAAATGTTGGCATACTTTCTTTAGTCATTTCCTGTGTCAAATATATATATATATATATATATATCTGTGTGTGTGTGTGTATGTACACATGCATACATACATCTTGAAGGTTAAAATTTAATTCTTGACAAGGGCAGTAGGCCTAGAATACCAGGTTCTTTTGCATACTGGTCATCTTCAACGACCACACACAAAAAAATCTAATACTGGGGGCAGATTTGTAACGTCTTTTAAAAAATGTATGATCCTAGAGTTTAAATACCTCCGGCTTAATATACCAATATGCATCAAAAATCCACAATCAACTGTCCCAGTAAATTACGATTGTTTACAATCGGAGCATGCGAATCAACGTGGCATGCCAATCTGCACTTGGCAATAAGTTGCACTGTGATGCTACATTACTGCCAAAACACAAGTTGCGAATCGCATAGATGCAGCATGAGTTTCATCGACAGTCAGTTAAAACATTAATACTTACATAGTGGAGTTTCTTAAATGCAGTTTCCAGAAATCGAGTCCGTAATATCATTTCGTCTGAAGCTCTGGTTAACGAAGTGGAAAAAAACCCTGTCCAATGGGTAAATTTGAAGATGAATAATATGCCCAGTGACGCTTTGGATTTAGCAGTGAGTTCAGAACAACATATCTGTCTATGTTATTTTTATTGTTTCTGTTTGAATTGAAATTAGTGACCTCGAAAGACGACTAGATCGCGTAACCTGGCACTGATCTCAAAAATAAAATTAATTTTCTACGATCAGTGTTAACTTTATGTTTCACTTTGTGATTTTACTGTTGCAGCCCAAGCTGAGAATCGGCCCATTGTAAAAACATTGGGAATATCATAACGAGGCTATTAGTTAAAACACTGATGCTCTGTTAACATCGGCCTGTTGCGGCCCGTTTAGCTATCAATCCATGCAGGAAATATCATGACGAGGCTACCCAGCCTCTCTTGCTGTGCAAGCGCTCAATATTTCCTCAATGATCAACAGGCCGGTGAGAATGAAGCAGAAAAGGCCATAAAATCACTAAAGAACAATAAGAGTGCAGGCAAAGACAACATCACCGCAGAACAACTGAGGTACGGACCAAAGGAAATAAACATGGGAATAGCTAAAATCTTAAACGATATCGCGAGCACAGGCGAATATCCTACAGAAATAAAAGAAGGTATCCTCATCCCCCTACCAGAAACAAATAAGAAGAGAGGACCACTTGGAAACTTAAGACCCATAATATTGCTGAGGATGCTCAGAAAGATCCTGGCCATCTACATGATAAGAAGAACAAGCAACAAAATTCAGAAAGAAATCCCCATCACTCAAGCGGCTTACCAACAAGGCCGTAGTACCACAGAGCATGTATAGCATGTATTCAGCACGAAAATCATGGTTGAAAAGGCGATAACATCTGCCAACTATGAGACAAATATACTACTGCTCGACATGTCAAAAGCTTTCGACACAGTAGACCGAGACATATTATTTAAAGAACTGCAGAAAGTAATAGATGAAGATGAACCACACATAATATCGATAATGTTAAAGGATGTAAAACTACGAGTACAGTATGGAAAAACGAGAGGAAAAGCATTCAACAACAATGTAGGATATAGGATATAGGATATATATCAGAAAATACTTCAGTTAATTATAACATCAAAAAGACAGTGCCAATAAAACTTAAAAAGAGAAAATTGTGTGTAAATGAGACAAAAACGGAAGAATTTAAAATCAAAAGCAAAGGAGGATAAGAATGGGAAAAGTGCAAATACTTAGGAAGCATGCTCGACACCAGGGAAGATATAAAAAGAAGAAAATTGCTAGCCACAACAAGATATAGACAATATCAATACCTGCTTACAAGTAAGAGATTACCATTAAGAACAAGAATCAGACACTTCAACACCTATGTGGAAAGCATATATTTATATAATAGCCAACTGTGAGCTTTGACAAAGAACTGTGAGAAAAAGATTGATGCTTTCCAAAGAAGTCTCATAAGAAAAATGCTAAATATAAAATGACCAAATAAAATAAGGAATGCAGAGCTATATGAAAGATCGAAAGTAAAGAAATGGAGTGAAAAGATAAGAGAAAGAAGACTCAGATGGCTAGGACACATGTTATGCCTGCCAGAAAAAAACCCGGCAAAACAGGCCCTTGCAAAGGCTCTGAAAACTACAAAGAAACCAAGAGGCAGACCGGAAACCTTCTGGATCTCAATGACAAACGCACAATTAGCAGAGAAAGGCCTGCCAAAAATTGGAAATACAAAACTAGAACAACAAGCCAGAGACGGAATAAAGTGGAGGGAGATAACGAAAAACTAATCTTACAAACTCTTAAATATTGAATTTTAGTGCAATGTCGACAAACGACGGAAGGCGTGTTTGATGATGATGATGATATGAGGATGAAGAACTTCTCTTTTTTACTTTCAACTATTGCATATCCCTTGTGTTTCCACAAGTAGTGGGCTTTGCATCTTGTCAACCCCTGATATATTATTTCATCACCTGCAATCAAGCTATACAATCTATTGTGTTTTCTCGAAGGTACAAGTAAAAGTACACACCTTACTCCCTGGATTAGCGAAAAAATTCATGAAGAACTTATCTTGTACTTGCTAAAGTAATAGAATTGATCGCCAGAGGAGTCGATCGCTAAACTGGCCGCAACAGGGGTTAGCGAATTCTCCAGACTAGATTTACCCCATGGATATGCCATCTCTCTGTATAAGGGATCGCTCACAAATGACGTCAACCACTTAGAGGAGGAGGGGTACCAAAATGTTGACAAAAATTGACAATATTTTGGGTACGGGGGTGAAAGGAGGGTGAAAGTTGACACCGTTCTTTGAAAAAATTCAATAATTCTAAAAGCTTAAACCTTATTTTAACTCACTCTGGAGTTTATAAACAACCTTTTCACTATGTCAGTACCCTCACTTCAGTTGTTGGCTGCTATGTCCATTCGACAACAGACCTGACTGAGGTATCGACGGACATCTGTTCAGGAATTTAAATGGGAGTGAAAATGATTTGAGTGAAGCAGAGGATGAACAGAGCAGAGATGATGACCATTTTACTTTGCGAGTAGAATTTTATAGGAATATTTTTGACGCCATTGAAAGTTTTTTCAAAGTGAAAAACAGAGAGGTTAAATTGAAAGGTTATTTCACGCAGTTGTTTTTTCTCAAGTTTTAGACTTCACTCGGAGGTACTTTTATCACCACTGCTTCAAATGTCTAACCCCCTTGTAGCTAGAAACCCATAAATTAAGAAAATAGAGTCAATATTTTATCTTCGTTTGAAGAAAAAGTTCAGGGGAAAAGTGCCCAAAATCGACGTCAACTTTAGGGGGTGAAGGGTCAGAAATCCAAAAGTTGAGAAGAGTTGACAAGAGGGGAAGAGGGAGTTAAAATGGTGAAAACTGGTTGATGTCATTTGTGAACGGTAGCTAATGTAAGTCAGGTATTTTTTGTCTGAATCTCCTTCACTGACAAACCCCCTCTCGAAAAAGATTTTGTGTAAGTCTGAAAATCTGTCTTACCCAGCCATGTCAAATTTTTCCAAGGAAAAATTCATCTGTGAAACAATTTAGTATTCCTGCCAAATGTTATTGACAATTTTGCAAAATGTCATCATTAATCTGGCTCTGAATGAGTCACTGATATCCTTCTCAATTTAATCTGAAAACGTAAGCAATCCAGTGGTCCAGATCTGCCCTGCCCAAGCTGACGTAGCCTCGTTATGATATTTATTATAATTGTCCTCATTTCCAGCCTGGGCGACAACATCACCACTCTCATTCTTGCTTTGAAGCGGGAAATTTGAGTGATAACAACCAACGGGGAGCAAAAACGTGGAATTTAGTGTTAAGCATTTGGTTGTAAAAAAAGCGAGTGAAAAAAACCAAAACAAATTACCTTTGAGCCTCCAATGAAAATTTGTATTTATATATATATACATATATATATTTATATATATATTATATATTCTTCTTCTTCTGAGTTCCTTATCCTTTCAGGACGTTGGAAATCATGGTCTTCCATCTATTTCTCTCTTTTGTCAGTGCTAAAATTTCACAGTCACTCCTCTTGAATTGGAGATCCTTGTTCAAGCTGGTAATGAATTTCAGTCTCTGTCTTCCTCTACTTTTCTTTCCTTCAATCTTCCCTGTTAACACCAAGTTTTCCATTCCTTCACATCTCATTGCATGACCCAGAAACTGCAGTTGTCTTTTTCTAATTACTTTCATCAACTTTCTTTTCATTCCTGCTCTCTCTAATACCACTTCATTGCTCACTTTGTCAGTCCAAGATATTCTAAGAATTCTTCTCAGGAACCACATTTCCACT
>RDPX01000286.1:244430-266319 GCA_003991215.1 Morbakka virulenta | reverse complement strand
AACTGCATTTCATCAATAACTACCTTACTTCTCAGCCTATTATCAATAACTCTCTCATATACTTTCATTGCGTGTTCAAGCAGCTTTATTCCTCTGTAGTTGTTGCATTCCAGGATGTCCCCTTTCTGCTTGTATATCGGGATCAGCCAACTTTGACACCAGTCCTCAGGTATGGCATCTTCTGTGAGAAGCATGTTGAAGAGCTCTGTAAGCCACTGTATCCCTTCCTCGCCCAATGCCTTGAACATCTCAGCTGACACTTCGCTTGGGCCCACAGCTTTTCCCTCCTTCATCCTACTCAATGCCCTTCTTACTTCCTCTGCTGTGATCTGGGGTTCTGGACCTTCCACTGCAGCCACTTCTTCCAATTCTTCCCTGTCATTTTCCGTGTTCAGTAACTCCTGGAAGTATTCCTGCCACCAAGACAAGTTTATATATATGAACAGGCTATATGTTAAATTCCGATAAGAGCAAATAAAAAACAACTTTGAAAAGTAAGCTGGTACGTAAATTGAACGCAATTATTATCATTTTTTATTCTGGTTTCTTGTAGTAAGATCCCAATGGCCGTCACTAACATCTCCATGATTTCTGAGTTTGGAGGAAACAAGATCTGTAGCTATGATGCCAACGGAAAGAAAGTCCTTTGTGGACTGTGTTAGCACCACGTTGTGTTCAAGAAGAGGAGCTTTGTTTCCCAGCATGTGGAGACAGCCAACACAACAAGAGATTTGAGTTGATCGAGGAAGAATATTCACAGCAGCAGCAACTGCTCACCGTTGTGGTTAAGCGGACACCTTTTATGATTGACCTTTCCACCCTGTTCTTGAGGTTTGAAGTTCCTAGGAAAAAAATAGAAAATCCAAATCTTCATTGTATTTGTTGAGAAATCCACAAAGCAGAGTGTGTTATTCAAGGACTTTGACAAGGTGTATGGAAGAGGGGGCCAAGGAAATTCTTCTAAAAATGAAGGTAAAGCTCTTGGACAAAGAAATCTTTCTGCAAGTCAAGAAGCCACATATTTGAATGGATTTGCTATGACAGTTACTTTGTTTGAGCCGCTGGATGGAAATTTCTTGGAGTACTCATTCTTGATGGAACTGGTGCACATCTTCAGTGCTACCAATGTCACATGCCTGCAGACAGTGGTCAAGGGACTGACCAAGCTTTTGGAAGACGACCTTGACTTCAACAGGATTATGTTGTTCCTCACAGATTGGGCACCTTAATGCTGAAAAGCTGGACGCGGTCTAAAAGGCCTCTGTCCACAAAAGGAGCACCTGACATGCCTGGCTCATGCTCATGAGTTACCTGGCCAGAAGTGAATCGACTCATTCCCGAGGTAAAGAAGATCTTCATCCAGTCCGGCATCAGGGAGAGAGAACTTGCTACTCCTTGCCAAACTCTCTGCCTCCAAAGCCCATTGTTACGAGGTGGGGGACTTTGGTAAAAGCAAATGCTATCATCCTGAACACTGAAGACGATCAAGAACTTTGTCAACGGACTAGAAGGTGACAATCAAGTCATTACTGAAGCAAAGAAACTGTACGAGAACAAGTATCCCTTGCCCCAAATGACCATCATCAAGAGGTGCCTGCCTGTCCTTATTCATACAATCACTGTTCTGCAAGAGAGGCTGACACTGGTGAAGAGCATGATGCTGACTGAAGACTTGCAAGGTAAACTATTGATGAAACCACTTGCAAACAAGCTGAGGAAGGTACTGGAGAATAATTCAAGATTAAGTAATATCCAAAAGGTTTCTCGAGTACTCAGAAAATGAGAGGAATATTTTGAGTCTCCTCGAACGTTTTGCAAAGGCTCCAGTAATAAAATGTGATATGTGATGTGGAAAAGACTTTTAGCACCCTAGAGGACCTACACTCTGTTAGTAGCATAAGTCTTACTTCATAGTACATAAGGGCCATTTTTTTGATAAGATGGAATTAGTCTCGTTAACTGAGTTGAGGAAAAGTTAAAAAAAGAATATATGATTTGAAATTTTTTTGTAGTCATTTCTTTCTCTGACTTCATTTTCCTGTGTTTCTTATGAAAACTTCTGAGTTTCTGACCACCAGTTTCCACCCTGGCCTGCCCATTTTTACCTCTTGGTTTTCAGATTTCGCGCCAGCACATCCGGGACTCGTTGAATTTCCCGCCAAGGTTTAACTTGTTTGAGCATCCAGAAGTGGTCTTGGATTCCTTTTAAAGCGGACATAATCACCATAGTGGTTGTCTGTATCAGAATCGGCTGCAATCGTTGTTTTACATGCTGAACGTGGCTTGGAAGAAGTCTCACAATAAAAATTAATCAGTCATTTAAGGATATAAAACGTTATTCCAATGACGACGCCAGCTGTGGCTGCCGCCTTCAAGGTTTGTTCATTTATATTTGGGTATGAAGATACACTTGGTGATTTTTTTTTGTGTTATGTACTGCAAGCACTTTGTTGATTATTATTCGTGTAAGATTAAACTAAAATTTTTAGTAACGAAACACGAAAGTATAGACATTTACTGCCTTGTTGTAACGTTAACAAAAGTACGGGTAGGTGTACTTTTTTTGCAGCATAAAATGACAAGTTTTTATTGGAAGAACTTAGTGTCTCTGTTACCCAGACTCGGAAGGCTTTACACTCAAACAAATTTTTTTTAGCCCGAAATGGTGTAGTATCTAAGGTAGGATCCGAATGTTTAATTGATATAGAGTTGATTTGCGCTCTTTTATTTAATCTTTCAAGTGGATTAAAGTCCCAGCAACTGAACACAATTGTTCCAGGTGCCTTGCAAGATTTTAGTTGATATAACTTCTTGAATTGTGGCTACATTTATATTGATTTCTTTCATAAAAACTTTAAAATTGTTTTATGTATGTATTGTACTTGCGGGAGAGGTCAGTAACGAGTCCTTGTGCGAATTATTGAGGCCTCGATTACAAGTTTTTTAGTCAGGTTTCTGGTAGATCCTGTTCATGCTAGTTTTCGCTCCGGATCCATTATAACATTCGCCAGTTTTTTGAAAAAGGCCCTGTACTTTAAGCGTTTTAGTTGAGTTTGTATTGAAAATTTTAATAATCATTGTGTTGGTATGTTAAGGTATTTTATATTGTTTCATTATTTCATTTGGCCAGAGCAGCGTTTCGCCAACGATGGTTAAACCTGTCTGTCAAGCTTTACTTGAAAATTCCTTAGAAAGTCTCGTCTGTTCAGGTGAACTCATGTCCCTTCAATTGAAAGAAATGTAACAGGGGTTTTTTTAAGAGGCGTTGAGAATATTATACATTAGTGTCGTGTTTTGATAAATCCTTCCTTTACAGTTGAGGTTAATAATCATCGCTGAGTTTTTCATTGTTAACATAAAAAGGTACTAATCCAAGATCCAAACAAATTTTAACCATTGGCTTTGAGGCAGTGGTAGGCGCCTTTTGAATTCAGATCACAACTGAGTCCTATTTGTACCCCATTTATTTGCAATGCTATTGATGGTATTAAAGTTCCCCGTGTGAAAGTAAAAATTTTGGAAACAAGGAAGTTGTATGAGAGGGTGGGGGAATCTAGAGGATTTATATCACAAGTAGAAATTAATAGTAGCAAAAGTATTAAATAGCAAATGTACAAAGTTAACAAGATACCATCCTGTGTTAAATAACAGAAATCAAGCTGTTAGTAGTCTCGAAAGACTATGATCAGTTCATCAGGGTACATGAAGGGGGAAATGCACACATTTTCAAGTATTATTTCGACTGTGTGTAATCAGTGAATCAGCTCTAAGATTTTATCTTGAGTACATCAAGTTAAGATCATGTCCCAGGTAAAAATTCTGTGAAAAACTAGATGTTAATCATAGCACTGCTTTTCAACAAAAGACTATGTATGGCTTTGTAGTTCAGATTTATTAACAAATTCATTTTAAAAAAACCCATACAAAATTGTATATATTATTCTTTTTACAATACCTTAATTTGGTTGTGATATAATCAGTTATGTTAAAACAATTCAGTTATTTGCATATATTTTTGCTTCAGCTTTTAGTTGGTAATTTTGAATATAAATATCCACTACCTTTACAAATTTCGTCAAAATTGGTTAGTATTATGTATGCATGATAGAGGTGATATGAAATGACCCACATATTACCTAATAGCTGAGCAGCATTGGCTGTGGACCATACTGGTATTTATTTCCCATAGAGAAAAATGTGTTGCAATAAGGGAAATTGTACTTTTGTGAGTTTTACTTCCCCTGTGGGAAATAGGTCTGAACACACTTAGACAGTAAAAATGAATAAAAAAGAGCCTTTTAATCATGCCTGAAAAGAACATTACCAATTTTATGAAGATTATAATTTCCTCCAAAGCCTGGACATCTCCAGCAATATTTAAATATTCATTATAATTTTGAAATAGAAACTCGAATGCAATCTGACATAAGAGCTGTATTTGGGGTTCCATCAGTTTTAATGTTATGTAGTATAGTCCAATGGTAAACTTTAGAGGGTCTANTTGCAATAAGGGAAATTGTACTTTTGTGAGTTTTACTTCCCCTGTGGGAAATAGGTCTGAACACACTTAGACAGTAAAAATGAATAAAAAAGAGCCTTTTAATCATGCCTGAAAAGAACATTACCAATTTTATGAAGATTATAATTTCCTCCAAAGCCTGGACATCTCCAGCAATATTTAAATATTCATTATAATTTTGAAATAGAAACTCGAATGCAATCTGACATAAGAGCTGTATTTGGGGTTCCATCAGTTTTAATGTTATGTAGTATAGTCCAATGGTAAACTTTAGAGGGTCTATAAAAATTTTACTCAATATTAATGAGAACATCGGACCTCTTTCTTTGTTATACATTAAGGTCTAACATCAACTTTAATTTTGCTAGCTGCTTGTCATACCTGTTTATCTTGGTTTTTTTGTGGTTATTAATCACATAGTTTTAATATATAAATAGATTCTATGTTCTCTGGAAGAATTGGGTATACAAAGCATTGTGGATTGCTGTTTGAGTTGGGAGCATGCTACCATGCCAACATCTGTCCAATTCAATACATTTTAACTGGGTTTTTTTTGGGGGGGGGGGTACATTCAGCAGATATATTTTAAATTGCCCCTGTGTTAATGTTGACAAGTCATAGCCCACCATTTAAAATCAGGAAGAATGTGGGTAAGTAATGCAGTTCCTGCTTGGATGCATTCTCAGATGGGAATATATGAAGTTTTTTGAAGGTCTGTTAAAATGTGTTATTATTAAAACCATTTATGTGAAATAGATTACATAACTCCAATCCATTATCCTATTGGATTGGACAAGTTGTTTCTTAGCCAAAAAAATTAATTGTTTTGTTCTTTTGTATATTAAAGCTTGTGCTTGTTGGTGATGGTGGTACTGGAAAAACAACATTTGTAAAGAGACATTTAACTGGAGAGTTTGAAAAAAAGTACATAGGTAAGATAAAATTGTGGCTTTGGGTTTAGTCTGTAACACATGCTTATGGTTTGATATTTCTGATACCTGTTACTGGCCCAAATTATTTTTTTATTGAAAATTTCATCATTTTTTAGCAACTTTATTTGCCATTGTTTTGGAAATTTGTTATTTTAATATACCTACAATTTTTAAACAAATTCAAAAGAAAAGGTTGTGATATGATGGTCAGAATGATTCTATGTAGAATGACCATTAGTATGGCCATTTTTCAATTCAAACTCTGATTTGTTAACCAGAGTTCATTATAAACCTGTGTTATTTAACAGAAAGTTAAAGTTTTTGTTGTTGTTGTGGCTCCTCAGATTCTCTTGTGTCTGCAGCATGCAAAAGGGACATCACAATGACCTCATCAGGTTATAACTGTAGGGTATTTTTGTTATTTTATGTTGTCTGATGGCTGATAAGTTAAGGCAATCTTCTATTATGTGTGTGAATGTATGGGGACTAACTTGGAGGAGTGGGCATAAGTCGGTGGTTGTTTTCCATGTGTGTTTGGTGTTTGCAGGTATTTAGTGATGGTTACTGAAGTTGTGACAGCTGTTCTCTCTCCAATTATGAGAGCTGAGTTCCTCTGTAGTTTCCAGTGAGTGGGTTGTTAAGGAGGTTGTGGAGTGCTATCAGGTGAGGATAGTGGGTGTATTATTTGGTGTTTGATAGTGCATATAAATTATTACCTTCGTTGGTGAGTGTTAAAGATGTTTTATGTGAATATTTAGGATGTTATTGATGCCCATAACTGAAACGTTTTTGAGTGGTTTGATGACTCAAGCAGTGTGTAGTGGTTGTGAGTATAGTGTGAAATCTAGTGGAAATTGCTGTTTGCCTCAGTGTATATGAATTTGTTTTCTTTGTGTTCAGGGGTATGTTTGATTTTTGTGTGGTTAGACTGTTAGGGATGATTTTTTGGTTCTGCTGTTGAAATTTATGATACTTTTAATAGTTTTGTGTAATTTGACTGGGTTTCTGTGTTATGTGTTTAGTTTTCAGCAGCCATGGAAAATTTTTTGAAATTTCTATATGATAGGAGCCTGCAAATGATTTGTTGGGAATATTTTTGGGTGGGGGAATATGTACATGTGTGCACAGATATATTAGTATAGTGCAGAAGTACAAAAAAACCCCAACTGCAGTTCAGTTTCCTTACAACTTCAAATTTATTGCACTGCATTTTGAAGTTGGAACAAATTTGTGTGTGTGTGTGTGTGTGTGTGTGTGTGTTCTCATTTGGAGGAAAAAGAAAACTTTTTGAAAAGGTTATTCACTATACAAGTTTTTGTTTATTGTTTAACTCTTGACTTATCTTTATTTTTTCAGCCACTCTTGGAGTTGATGTCCATGCTCTTATCTTTTACACCAACTTTGGACCAATCAGATTCAATGTTTGGGATACTGCTGGCCAAGAAAAATTTGGTGGCCTTCGTGATGGCTACTATATTAGTGGAGATGGTGCAATTATAATGTTTGATGTTACATCGAGAGTGACATACAAAAATGTTCCCAATTGGCACAGAGATCTCACACGAGTCTGTGAGAACATACCAATTGTATTATGTGGAAACAAAGTTGATGTGAAAGACAGAAAAGTCAAGGCAAAGTCCATAACCTTTCACAGAAAGAAGAACCTGCAGGTAAGAGAGCTTTTCCCATCTTATGCTGTACTGTTTTGGTTTTACTGTATATTAATTGATGAAGTGTGTTTCATACTGTGCAGGTGAACCATTGCAAGCAGATATTGCTGTTACCAGGCTGGTTTCTTTTCTTTTACACCTGGCAAACCTAAACTTTTTTTCCATTTTCAAAAATTCAATTTAAAAATTTTCACATCACAATTAGACACAACAGATTTAACCATGTCTAGAGAATTACATTTTGATTCAGCTGAACTCTTAGATATAACAATATAATGTACAGTGTTATTCAAAGTTAAGGAATAAATGAGACAAAGTAAAATAAAAGAGTAATTTCTGATGCAAAAAACCCAAGGGCATTGTGTCCACGTAGGGGTGTACAAGATAAATCAACAAGAAACAGACAAGGTTTCATGATTTACCCAAATACAAGGTGATCTGTCTCCTTCAAACTAATGAATACAAACTGTTTTACAATCTCTGGTGAATATATATATATATATATATATATATATATATATATATATATGTGTGTGTGTGTGTACAATATTTCTAAGTCTAATTTAATCACATGAGATCATACTGCCCCATAACTTTATGCTACATCATGCTGGAAAGTGGGAGGACGTAGGGTTTTATGATAAGGTAATGTAAGTTTTGCACTTCATTGTACAAACAATTCAACTCCTACATACAAGCAATTCCTCATCATAACAATTACTCATGTACATGAGTAATTGTACAACAATTCAACATTACGTTTAGAATGTTGCTTTCTATTTGTTTGACTGTATTTAAAATTGTGGTGAAGTTGGAGGAAACATGATGTATTGTTGGAGATGTGATAAGAGACATAACTTTAAGTAATTCTTGAAATTTTGCCAGGGGCAGATATATAATTTTTTAGCACATTATTTCCAAAAATTTAGTATCTTTTGTTGGTTTATTCCAAACTTTGTAAGGCAAGACTTGTTTTGAGATGTTCATTTTTGTGTATGGTCTGGTTAGATAAGATGGATAGAATTTGATTTTTAATATTGATGTTTGTATATCTAATTTTTTTGGTAGGATATATAAAGTAGAATTGGTACCATGCATGCCAATGACACACTTAACAATTGCTCTCAGTTTTTGGGGGATTGTGATCTTCCCCAGCTCCTTTATTATTCCCAGTTCATGGAAGACCCATTACAAATACTTGTTGCCAGTTCTTGTTGTCACCCCTTCACTGCTGGTAATGTGAAACATTAAGTTTTTGAACTTGGTCATGTCCATCTAGACATATCAATTCTGTTTTTGCAAGGCTTTCTATCACAGGCCATGTTTTGAAGACACTGTTGTAATAGACGATCTTCGCTTCAATTGACATTTAATAGGACATTATATAGATTTTGGGTTCCCTGTGGACTATTGAGCCAGTTATTGTTATTCTCAGCGGTCATTTGTATTGTTAGCTGCCATGTTGTACATNGGCAGATATATAATTTTTTAGCACATTATTTCCAAAAATTTAGTATCTTTTGTTGGTTTATTCCAAACTTTGTAAGGCAAGACTTGTTTTGAGATGTTCATTTTTGTGTATGGTCTGGTTAGATAAGATGGATAGAATTTGATTTTTAATATTGATGTTTGTGTATCTAATTTTTTTGGTAGGATATATAAAGTAGAATTGGTACCATGCATGCCAATGACACACTTAACAATTGCTCTCAGTTTTTGGGGGATTGTGATCTTCCCCAGCTCCTTTATTATTCCCAGTTCATGGAAGACCCATTACAAATACTTGTTGCCAGTTCTTGTTGTCACCCCTTCACTGCTGGTAATGTGAAACATTAAGTTTTTGAACTTGGTCATGTCCATCTAGACATATCAATTCTGTTTTTGCAAGGCTTTCTATCACAGGCCATGTTTTGAAGACACTGTTGTAATAGACGATCTTCGCTTCAATTGACATTTAATAGGACATTATATAGATTTTGGGTTCCCTGTGGACTATTGAGCCAGTTATTGTTATTCTCAGCGGTCATTTGTATTGTTAGCTGCCATGTTGTACATTGAGCTGTTTTATTAATGATTAAAGCCCAACTTGAGTTCAATTCGTAGTTAATCATTCACTACAATTTTTTGTGAAACAGCAATGAAAGAATGGCTCCATCGGCCATTCTTTCATTGCACAGATTATAAAACATCAATTAAAACACTCCAGAATCTCTTCATCAAACCGAAAAACGAAGTTTTCGTTCGTCATCTTTTAGCGAGTAGAAAACAAACTCCAACGGAGATGCTCGATGAGTACTTACAAGCGCTGAAATCATCAAGTAAAGATTGTAATTACCAAAGGGTGACAGCCATATGATGCTGTGACGAAAGCATAAGAGATGCCTTTATCACTGGTTTGCAGTCAAATCTCATATGCTAAAGACTATTGGAAAACAAAACACTTGACTGTTCAAGAAAGATCTCTTGAGTTGGCCATGAAGATTTCTTTGCCGTATTTGACTCCTGATACGCTAGTCAATGCTGCTATTCCTGTCAAGTCCTCAGAATCCACAGATAACTAACCAGATAGTCTGGCTTGTGCTGCTGCTGAAACAGCCAAGATCTAAGTGCCTGATATCATCATCTGTTCATCTTCCTGTTATAGCTACCACTCAATGTTCTTGGTCCTTATCCAAGTCAACAGCTGCAATCAAGTTGGGAAAATTCACAGTACAGGCTGCTAACCTAGAATACCAGAACCAGAAATACACATACATCTGCCTTTCAGTCCTTCCTAGACTCTGTACTGAATCTAAGCCTCGTTATCACAAGCCAGAGGAAGTCCCACTCATTAAAGTGACTCAACCCTTTGAAAGAATCAATATAGACTTGAAAGGGTCCATTGCCTAGCAACAATGAAAACAAGTATTTCCTGAACATAGTAGACAAATACTCCAGGTTCCCATTTGTGTTCCAATGCTCAGATTTAACATCTACAGTAATCAAGTGTTTAACTGCACTATTCTCCCTGTGCGGCATGCCAGTGTATGTCCATTCTGACCGGGGTTCATCCTTCATTAGCCATGAACTGCAAGCTTTCTTAAAGGAAAAGGGTATTGCAACAAGTAGAACAACAAGCTATTGAAACGAACAACAGGCTGTTGAAACATCTTTGAAATCTTAGAATCTACACAGCAAGTAATGGCAGGTTGTTGTATCTGATGGCCTCCATTCCATCCACTCATTACTTTGAACTGCCACAAATGAGACTCCTCATGAGCGGTTCTTCAAGTTTGCTAGACAATCCTTTCTTGGTGTGTTGATTCCTACTTGGATGGCGGAGCCAGGTGTAGTACTCCTCAAGTGTCATGTTTGCCCAAATAAGACTGATCCGTTAGTCAGAGGTAGAACTTCTCCAAGCAAACCCACACTATGCCTTCGTATTTTTTTCTATCAGGATGGCAGAGAGAAAACAGTATCAATGAAGCATCATGCTCCCAAACCTCCATGTACAACTGAGGTTCAGATCCTGCATCACAAGAGGTACCAACAGCCACAGACCAAACTAGCATACCTACTAATGCTGAACTCAACCCTGTAAGGTGCTCTGAGAGAACCAGGCATTAGTAGATAGGCTTGGTCTTTAAAGGACAGGGTGAATGTGGAAATAGATGATCTTCACTTCAATTGACATTTAATAGGGCATTTTATAGATTTTGGGTTCCTTGAGGACTATGAGGGGGGTTTGTTTGGTTGGGTTTTTTTTTTTTTTTTTTTTTTTTTATCTGACCTTTTATGCTAGGTCTTTTCTCAGGATCACTATCTCTATTCAACACAACTGATCTACCACTTAATATTCCTCATTCCTGTGATTAACTTACTTTGTTTCTTGGGTTTTGTACCTGTGAATTTATCCTTTTTGTTGTTGTTTTTTTTTTGTGTTTTTTTTCATTTAAAATTTGGTCTTCCTCTAAGTTTTTTCTTTTGGACCACTATCTTAGTGTTCACACTGACTGAAAAAACCCCAGTAAGCTGAATTAGCTCAAGACCCTTTTACATACCCCACAACGGTGTACATGGTGTTAAGTGTGGTACTTCACCACCTATTTTGATTTACGCTTTTATCATTTTATCCTTGTTAAGCTTCTTTTTTTCTCTCTCATTGCCATATTTTCAAGCATTTCCTTTCTTCAAGTTTCTGTTTGTCATGTTTACACTGATGATTCCTGTACACACAAACATCTATTCTTAATCCAAGGTTTTGACCATTTTCTCCTAGACAGCCTCATAATGTATCAATATTGGGGCTAACTAGCCTGAACAGTTTATCTTCATTGTTTGCTGGCCATTTGATGTTATAATAATGCTCAGAATACCATGCATGAAATTTATATTGTGAAGACCAGCTGTGATTTCATTATTTCTTCAGCAATTTTAAAGAATTGAAGTGAAGTTTTACAGATGTATACCCTTACCTTCATCAAACAGACTTTTGGCTTTTGGGATATGAAGACAAGTCTTTTATTGAGATAAAATCTCTAGACAACCAGTCAACCAAGGTTTTAGAGCTCGGTTGTCCTGTTTTGAAAGAGATAGTTTTCCTAAGCTTGTGAGGCACCAGTCATTGGGGTTTTTTGTCACTTCTTTGGTTGGTTGAAGACAATTTATTATGTAAAGCCCAGGAGCTGGACTTCACGGGGCTTCTTTTTTACATGTCATTTGGGGCTTTTAATTGACCATCATTGGTGGACAGAGCAACATTGCTTGGAAAGCTTGGTTGTAGCAAGCCAGCCATTACTGTGGTAGGTGTGGGGGGGTTTTGACACCCCTAGCTTCAAACTTGACTTGGGTATCAGTAGTCCATGCATTCACAGTACAACTTTTAATTGAATTCATTGTTTGATTGTAAGTCTCCAATTTTGAAAACAGGTCATAATAAATCCATTTATCAACTCTGGCACCCTGTTGAGAAATAACCTAGCAATATATTCAGGGTTTTGAAATAACCCCAACACCAAATTTGACACTACTTTGCCTGGTGTGCAATTTCATTTTGATGCCACAGATGCACAGTTAAAATTATACATATATATATGTACATAAATGAATAATATATAAATAATACATAAATAAAAAGTTAAACAGAAGCACTCGCTCGTATCATATCTCCAGTTCTTTGTGCCATTGTGAAGGACATCAGCCAAACCTTTGCAGCCCTCTTGCTTTGGATTGCTGTGGGCTTGCTTTCCTTTACCCTTGCTAGGCTTACAGTGAAGGCACTGGCCATTCCAGCTCCTGGTCAAAAAGTTGTTTTGGCAGTTTACAATCTTTCATTAAAACAACATGACTTATCCAATGCATGTGAGTACCAATTGGAAGAGTCTCAAAACTAATGCAGCATGCTTTTACATGAACCTCAGGTGCTGGGTACTTGTGGTTGTCACTTGATATTTGGTATGTCTTAAGCTTTTTTTTCTGAAATCTGAAATCGTTCAAGCAATTTGATGTGCCTTTGGTGCATTGTCCATGTCTCCAATAAATACATGAGTATGGTTTGCCTGGTGTGGCAGTGCAGGATTCAGCAAAACAATCCATTAAAAGCTGCATACAGTAGCTCTCTGTTGTTTGTTTTTGGCTTTAAACTGGATATTAAAAGTAAGACCTGTGGTTTAAAACCATAACATGATACCCTTATCACAGTTTTAAGACACATGAGGACAAAGAGCAACAAAGAATATTGAGAAAAGAATGGGTGTAGGAATATCACCTTGTTTGACACCACTGACAACCAGGATTTCATAAGGTAACTTTGTTTTAAAGGAGAAGCTTTCATGTACCTGTGTGGTTCCTTGAATATTTCAACAAAGGTTGGAGGTCACCTAAATTTCTCTAAAATCAACCAGAGAGAATCCCTGTTGACTGTGTTAAGAACCCTTGTTTGCGGCCACAAACATTTGATACAGTGGCATCTGCTGTTCGATGCATTTTTCCAGGATTTGGCAGGTTGTAAAAAAACATATCCGTAGTCCACCCAGACCTGAAGCCACTTTTGTGACCCCAGAATACCATTAAAACAATTATGTTCTAAGAGCATGATCCGCTAGTAGCAGTTACAGACATTCTTCTGTCCCTTATTTTTAAACAGGGTCATCAAGGCATTGATACAACCCTGTGGAACTGGAGCACTTGCCCAGATATTTTAATAAAACTAAAAATAGAATCAACAGTATTCTTACTTAAATTTTACGTAGCTCCACCAGAAAACCATCTAAACTGGGTAAACAAGCCATTAATTCATGCATGCACACACCTGGTCATGTGATAAAAATGACACTGAATCATTGCATGCACAGTAAATACAAAAAATTGAAATTGAACCAGCCATGCCGCAGCCATTCTAGTCAAATAATTTAAATATGGTATGTCTTTAGAATAGAATAGTAAAACAATTTTGATGTTGTGTAAGCATGCTGTTTTAAGAGAGAATATTAACGCTAAAAATAGAGAAATTACCAGGCTTTCCTTATTTGGAAAAATGTAGTCATGACTTTGATCAGGGTTTTTTCTTGTTTTGAAACAACATCTTAACAGAAATACAGCTTAATATTTTNAGCCATTAATTCATGCATGCACACGCAGGGCACATGGATACACATGCAGGGCACCTGGTCATGTGATAAAAATGACACTGAATCATTGCATGCACAGTAAATACAAAAAATTGAAATTGAGCCAGCCATGCCGCAGCCATTCTAGTCAAATAATTTAAATATGGTATGTCTTTAGAATAGAATAGTAAAACAATTTTGATGTTGTGTAAGCATGCTGTTTTAAGAGAGAATATTAACGCTAAAAATAGAGAAATTACCAGGCTTTCCTTATTTGGAAAAATGTAGTCATGACTTTGATCAGGGTTTTTTCTTGTTTTGAAACAACATCTTAACAGAAATACAGCTTAATATTTTTTGGTGTTACTCACATTCTTGTTATGATTGTGTTATCAAGTATTTAATTATTACATGTAAAAAACTGACGACAAATTTTATTCCTTTCTTTGACAGTATTACGACATCAGTGCAAAAAGTAATTACAACTTTGAGAAACCATTTTTATGGTTATGCAGAAAGTTAACTGACAAAACAGATCTTGAGTTTGTTGAAATGCCTGCACTTCGCCCACCTGAGGTACAGATCGACAAGGACATGATGAAAGCTTATGAGAACGAAATTGAAGAGGCACAAAAGTGTTCGCTTCCAGATGACGATGAAGATGAAGAATTTTAAATACGCTGATTCACATTTCCTGTTAGAAGGATTGAACCAAAACAAGCTTAATCTTGCCGATTTGTGTTCATTAAAGATCAAGTATGCGTGCTTGCATACAGAAGCTCTTATCTGTAATCGACAATCTTGTTCTGGAGAGGTATAAATCGCACGAGAATAGGCAATGTTTCAACCACCGATTAGTTCAATCGTTTTTGCGAATTATAGGGAAGAGAGACTGATTGGAACAGTATCAGCACACCAAGGAATCGCCTACCTTGCACATAGTCTGATCGGGGTAGGAGAAACGAGCGTGAATTTTGGGCAAGGATTGGAGAGCTGTCACAGCAACAACCTCGTATATTGTAATAATAGAATTATAAACTAGTTTGTTTTGCGAAAGGTCCAATTGCGTACGGAGACGGGTAAATGTATTGTATCATGGTGTTGTTCTAAGCTAAATTACTACCTTGTACATTCACGATAAGTGGTCACAGCAATCAAACTTGATTGCTGAGGATGCCAATGATATCATTTTGTGTCTGAATACAGATTGAAGGCTTTTCTTTTCTTTTCTTTTGTTACTTTCTGAATGGAGTTGAGGGTATTGACGTTTTTTATAATATCCCAAATTCAAGAGTTAAGAGGGGTGCATATGAAACAACTTTGTATCAGTAGAAAAAACGTCGAAAGATGAAAGTGAGCTGCTGCGAGTAATCGTTGCGCATTTCCTCGCATTCACGAACTTTTGATTTTAAGTCAAAACCACCTATCTGGAAGGAAAGTGTTCAGTTTATTAATAAAGTGGAACGGCATTGCAAAAGCCCCTTGTTCTTTCTACCGTTTAACACTCACATAAAATTATAAATATAATCGTTTTGCCCGGGTCTACCTTCCATAAGGAGTATTTGGGGCTACAATTTGTATTGCCGCCTTTTGCCAGACAATCCCCCCTCCCCTCCCCCTCACAGCGCATATGGGCATAAATTGTGGCGAATATCCCATTGTACTTTGTATTTTATCGCCCATCATCAAGCAGAACTTAAAGAACGTGGTTTAATTGTGGCACGATGACAGGATCTATATCTCCATTGATCGACCGACCAAACAAGTTACGGAAAAGAGCCGAACAGTTATTCTGACGACCTGGTGTGAAGGAATTCTACCGAACAAAATACTAGGTCAAAATGTTAATTGCGATATTTACATGTATTCGTAGTCGGTATATTGCTTCCCGCATTGGCGTGTTGACGTGGTTTGAGTTTGGGGTTTGGTGGTGGTTTTGTTCTTTTTTGGTTTTTTGGGGGGTAGGGGGGCTGAACCATGTTTTTGCATGAATTTGGCAAATTTGCAAGAGAGCATTTAGTGGTTAAAGAATGCGAGTGTTAAGACTCAGGGGGATTGACATGAATACTGTAAAGAGCTCGTTCATCATGGACTAAATCAACTTTAGACGGGGTCGATGATGAAGCACTTAAACTAAGTGATTTTGACTCTATTTTGTAACAAACCATAATTTGGACCTCCGCATCCTCAGTTGCCATTTCCTGGTAGAAAACGTTTGCAATTATGACTTCTACAGATTTCTGTCCTTTGTAGCCCATCCTGTCTATGTCAATTTATATGCCCCAGGAACGACAACTGGATTTTCGTTTCGTTTTTTCGAACGGTGGACAGCAGCTTTCTATTGCACTTTGCTCTCTTCATATGTGCTTTGGCCAAGAAATCATTAGAACTAGGCACAGAAACCAGACCCGTTGCTACGAGCGTCTCGTCGCGAATGTGTCGTATACTATTCCTGTTGTATCCTTCAATCACAAAGGGGTCGTTTCCTTCATTATTTTAAGATGTTTTCACTGCATAGATTAAATAGTTCTAGGGAGAAGACAGCCTTGTCTGACTCGAATACTGCAGTATTTTCCAACCTCGTTTTGCTCTCACAATTTGCTTCCAGCATAAATTCCTTACGAGTCATATCTACCGTCCATGTCAAGGTCTTGCAGCGTCTCTGTCAGGCACTCCTTTTGGACTTCACCTTTTGCCAGGCTTTCCTGTGCTCTGTTTTAACCAAGTCGAGCAGGTTGTTCACCCAGTTCGAGGGTGTGACGGCCAAAGGGGTCGGAACAGCACCCGCGTGGGATGTGTGCACAGGCAGCTTTTTGAAGTCGCTTTTGTAATCTCGGGTAGTAATCTCGGTGTAGGGAGGAGGGCACGCTGGCTTGCGTCATGGGGATTCTAGTTATGCGCTCTGTGGAAGGCTCTATTCTCACACCATCTCTCTCCTGTTGTTAGAGTGCTATTGTCACACATGGACAAGGCACTCTCTCATTCCATCTATATGATCTTGATTCAGTTCAGAGACGTGTTCGTAACTTGATAAGTTCAAGACTTGCTGCCACCCTTAAGCCATTGTCTTATCGACAAAATATGGCTTGTACCGCGGGAAGTGAGCTCCTATCACTGGCAGCAGCTCGGGTAGTCACATCTTGCGCGACTCGTTCCTCTCTCTGAATCAATCCTTACACAGTTGTAAGTCTGAATGAGGTAAGTTTGTGGGCCAAAATCAACAAGATGTACCAGACCAGAGGCAAGATCAAAGTTGCAATTAACTTCTCCAGGTCAGTCATGTCAGTCAACTTAAAGAGTCATGTGATGGCTATTTAAGTTACTAAAGACACAAGTGTTAGCAGTGTGATTGTTGTCCATGGCCATATCAGTGGGGTCTGATATTATGTCAATAACTGACAAGCAGTCAGAAGAACGAGATAGGTACAAGAAATATAGGTAACAACTGGTCTGAAGAAGAGACGGTCTAAAGCACATGAAAGCCTTATCTTTACGTTCAAGTGCTTTTATTTTAACAGCTGGATGATCCTGTCAAACATAGATAGCAGGACCATAAACATGAGCTGTAAAGTCAATTCGAAACATTGGCAAATAGCCGATAACATGAATATCTCTATCACAAACATTGTCAATATGGCTGGTTTCACAATACGCAAGGATACGAAGAGAGCCAGAATGAAGAAAGCTATTACAGAAAAGAAATTGGAAGGAAGAACTCTGAAATTACTAAAAGCTAAGGAGAAAACTTATTTTGAAGTTGAAGGGTTTTTCCGGTCTGTATGGAGGTATCACTATCACATCTCGAATCTAAAATTTCGGATATGTTGTCATTTTTGGGTCCGGAGATTTTTGACAAACGCTAATCATTAAAGTATAATAATAATTCGTTTGAATAAAACTGTTACAAAAAATAACTAGGAAATAGAAATAGATGCCCGACACCATCACCCAGTCGCAGACTAGTAGCATGCGACTAAAACCTATGGTAATGGAATTGGTATTAAACTGAGCGACAACAGACACTCTTTACCACACATTGGTGTCATAAAAGAGCGGTGGTAATGGCGTGACATTACCACTTGCGTTTTTATCCAGACATCATCTCCAGGACGGTTGCCAAGGCTGAGGAGGCCCTTCTTTATAGTATACTGACGTAAGACCCCTCCCCCCCTCAAACACTATTGGCATTTTAAGGTCTCATAGATAAATATGAAAATTTTGTTCATTGTGACTAAACATTTCTCTCAAAAGAGTGAATCCAGTAACTGAGCTGACTCCTTGGAGAGGTTCAGGTCTTGTGTTGTCAAATCGTTAAGTTAGGTTTAAGTTGCAGGTACTTCACGGTATCTTTTATCTGGTATATACACAGTAAACTCATTTGTATCTGTCATGTCGCTTTATTCAAAACCAGAATCGGTTTCCATGGTAATGTCGAACTCAGAAACATGAAGATCGTAGCTATACAGGACTGGCTTATTGGCAAAAGAAATATCTGGGTATTGAACATAGTGATCTTTCTTCCTGAGTACTCTTTCCCCTTCCTTCACATCATCGGGTCAAAAAAATGGCATGTTCTTAATTTTAATTATTTCTCCAATCCTGTACGCTCTCGACACGTTTCACAGCGAACACGGGAAATAAATGGCTTATCCTGGTTTCTAACTTTCACTTCAAAGTAGCCACGTCATGCCTTCTTCATAAAATAAGTTTTCTTCGTTTGACGGTTTCCAGGAACTGCAACTCCCAGATGTAACAGGAAATGTTAGGGTGGATGGCACCCTTAAGACTTATTGTAATACAAATATAGACCAGTAACAAGAAAAAAATATTTGAACTAACCATTTTAAGGCTTAAAATGCCCGCTGTCCTCTTTCGAGGCATCTAACGCAGCTATTTAGCGTTAAAAAGAATGAAGGTACCTTTCAGAACAACCTGATCGTAAGTATCGGTACGTTAAAATTATCTACTTTTGATAATCGATAAAACAGTGGTAACGGCAAATCTTTAGATTTACGTGTGTGGTAGAAACAGATAACGAGGCAACTTTCTGTAATGTTATTAGCATTTTGTTTGCTTTAGTCTTTAATAAGTTCATTAGGTTACTATTAACTGTGGTATATGGTCTATTGTTGAGGTATTTATGATACCTTCATGTGTTGTGGTTTATTACTGATGGCAGTTGCACGCTCTTTTTCAGCTGGTGGGATGGACGTCGAATAGTCGTTTTGGGGGCTCTTGATGGCACATCGTTCCTTTTTTCGTTAAGTTTTCAATGTACTTTGGAGGATTGAAGGGTAAGACTTGATTGTGCTCGAATCAAGTCTTGCAATTTTCGGAAGGTCTTTTACCTTTGTTTCAACTATGGAGACAACTTCTGTCCCTGGGGTGGTCTTAAGAGCTACAGAGAAGGCTAATCCTTTTACAAGAAGAAGCTCACAAACGACAATATAAGGACTCTCCTATATCCTACCTTGGTGAATCAACACGTTCCTTGGTCCAAAGGGAAAAGAAGCACAAGTGAGCTGTTCGAAAAGGTGACACTAAAAGTCATGAAACAGCAGAACACTGCTGGACACAAGATCACACTTCTGACTAGGAAAACAAAAAGATAATAAACAAAGATATCAATACAACTAAAGAAAAGATAAAAGCAAGGCAAGAAAAAAAAAAGAAAAAAAGAACAATCCATTCTCCATAGAACAGCAAGCATATCAACAGAATATCTTTAACCGTTGCAGAAATATGGGTTGCAGTACCAAGGAAAGAAACACAACAAACACAAAAAATATGGCACCATGCCTTAAAACAACTACACTGTTTTCACCAAGTACGTCTGCAGTGTTGAGGGATAAAAGAGCTTTACCTGGACACTTTAGTAACCTGGTGACTTAAATCATAAAAAGCTTATGACTCATGACATTACGTCTCGATATATCTGGTGACCACCGAGTTTATAAAATAAAGAATTGTCAAGAAAATCGATGCTGTTGTGTGTAAAAATAAAGATGATAACAAGGCCATCTTCTCATTTGATCCACGTTGATTGTGATGTTGTAACGTTAAACCTTATACTTATACTAGCTATTCTGATTCCAAGTAATTAAGTGCAATAAAAAGTCAGATTTCTATGTCGCCACATAACAAATAGGTAGATGTGAGAAACGTTTAACAGAACGTCCGTTATATCTAATGTTTTTGGTAATCCATAATGTCGAATAAACAAAGGTGTTTTTTTTTAAATATCGCATCCATTCGTTCAAAATGTAATACTAATCCCATCTAGTGGGAGAAGTCCATGCTTTTGGAAATGAAAAACAAGACAAAACATATAGCAACTGCAAGGTACATCTGCTTACATTGATATCGTGTGAATTGACTTAATCAAATATCACATATACAAAAAGAGTTTTGACAGGTGCGGAGTTCTGTTGACTACTGTTCTAGTTTTAACTTGGAACGAACCTTTAACACAAAATGACGCCCACCCTGTTCTCCTTCCTCGGGACATCTAACCCATCAAAGAAATGAGCTCCTTGACCGATTAAGGGAAAGAGGAAGGAGTACTCGCTACGTTCTTAAAAGGATTGTTGAATTTACTTGGCTGGTAATCTTCCGTAGAAAAAAAATCCTTTTCGATTTCATTTGTACCAGTTACCAAAATGAGCAATAGTATTTCGACAGTTACACTATTTCATAAAACCGAATCAGTATCGGAGCATTGAATGGCGCACCTTTATTGATTGTGGGGGCAAAAAACCCCCACCTTTTGTGACGCCACACCAATGTCTGCTCAATACAGTCTAATATTCTTGTACTTTATTGGGACAAAATGCTAAATAAAAAGTGCAAAACTTCACCATTTATTGTACACTGATCATCAAAACTTGGAGAACCCCTGCTTCGAGTACTAATTAGAAATATCTGTTTCAGGCATTACAGTGTCTAACAGACACATTTTCCGTTATTTAAAAATACTTAATGAATATAGTTACGCACTCAAACCTAGGGAAATAAAAAAGGAACTGGTGAAAAAACAACAAGAATGTGTCAGTTCATTTAATGCTGGAAAAACTGCTATCGCAAAAACAGTCAAATAAAAGAGTAGCTTTTAAATGCAGAGAGCAGGTCTTGCCTCATTTTTTCGGGAAAAATGTCAGAGGTTTTTACTTTTGTCCATCTCGGGCCAACTGTCGTTTAGACTTAACATGGACATTTGGACTGTAATTATTCATCTGAATTCTTCCTAGATTTCTACAAATATGATCACACGTTAAAACTATCTAACAAATATCTACTAATATATCCACTATGTATAATAATCAAACTCACAATTAATATTTACAATTAATGACATTTACGTTACCGAAAAAAGGTATCGACACAAGCATTGGACTTCAGGATATCATATAAAAGTTCAACATCCCCAATTAAATCTACAAATTTCCCCTTGTCCTGGTGGAAACTGGTCAACGACTCCGAGCTTGGTCTATAAACTACATTAAAACAAATGCCTTGTGAGGAAAAAAACTGTGAAGGACAGTGTTCAACTGATATGATACCAGATAAGACAACATTTCCATAAAATCCTGAATCTTGAAGAGTAGATTCCATGATCATTTCTACACTGGCTGAGGAGCAAATACGATCCAATTTTACTGAAAGATACAAAGTTCCAAATAAACAAAATGAGCGACACAATAATACAAACAATAGCAAATCAACTAATTAGGAGATGTATCTCTGGAGACTAAAAAACAACGCTACAAAATGCCAGAGATAATAAACACAGAAAACAAAAATAGGTAAAACTATAAAAACTAAAAAATAGGAATCTAGCTATTTCCTCGCAATCCTACAGACGGGAATGCGTTCTTATTTCTCTTCTATGTACAAAAGCAACTCTTAGGTTTTCAATATATCCATATATATATATATATATAAGATATGATAAGTTGGAAAGAATCAAAAAACTACACAGGCCATTTCGACAAGCCTGTTTCGTGATTTTATTCACTCTTCAGGAAATGTGAATAAAATCACGAAACAGGCTTGTCGAAATGGCCTGTGTAGTTTTTTGATTCTTTCCAACTTTTCATATCTTATATTATGCTCTGCATTTATGTATTGAGCACTTTAATACGGATAACCGAATCGAAAGCTTTATATATATATATATATATA
>RDPX01000286.1:211106-230033 GCA_003991215.1 Morbakka virulenta | reverse complement strand
TTCCCCAGCAATTGGGGCTCAGACGGTGCCCTTCACAGGGACTTTGATTTGGCAGTGAGGAATTTCTTGGCCGGATGCCCTTCCTGACGCCAACCGATGGCTTTTTCTTTTTGCAAAGTTCCAAATTCTCCTCGACAGCTCGGGGAATCGAACCCGGAACTCTGGGTTACTGTGCAGTGCACTAACCATTAAGCCACAAATTACATCTGAGAATTAAAATGACATTTGAAAAAATGGGCACAACTAAAGAAAAACTGAGTTTGAGGTAAAGTGTAAAACAATCATGCTTTATATTAATAATAATAATAATAAAAAATTAATATATTAATATATTAATTTATTATTAATTAATTAATATATTAATTTACAATTCATTTTTCCTTTGTTATTAAAAATGCATATATGCATTTATAATAACACAAAGGAAAAACGAATTGTTGATATAAACCTTCAAACAGAATATAAGAAGCAGTGAAAAATTGCATCAATACTAGCACTTGATAAGAGACTTTTAACAACTTTTACTTGTTTGTTAAAACAGTGCTTAGGTGGATCATCCCTAAAATCAATGCAATTAATCAGAACTGATAAATACGGTGTGAACTAAAGCTACTTATTACCTCTTGCTTCCTTTATCATCAGAACTAAACCATCTTTGATTATCACTGTGGCAACAATGTAACACACCGTGCTCTTGACTGCAGCTGGAATACAGTCTTCATCTTTACTCTCAGATTCTGTTACTATGTTGCAGGCATTGAGATCTTTAATAAGCTGTTCAGTCACTTTATCCATTAACTGTGAAATTTTAAATCCAACAACCCTAAAAATGCAGAAAAAAAGGAAGATAGTGAGTATGACAATGACAATTGTCGAAGTCCCATAGCATTCTTCTTCAAGAGTTGGAGAGAAGCAGAAAATCGCATTTACATCTTAACTGCAACATACAAATACATTTAAAAACTAAAGGTGACTAAGTTATAAGAAATAAGATATCACAAGGTCTAAGAGGGGGAAAGCATAAAGCACTAAAACCTCTATATCTAGTTAGGTAGCTTGTGAGGCCTTCATACTCTGTGAAATACTGTGGTTGGTGATGTAATAATATGCTGAAATACAAGAGTCCCAAGTTATGTCAATGTAAGAAATATCTGCAATACTCAAAATCCATAAAATTGATTGTAGGGCTGCTCAGGTCTGTGTAATAGTAGAAATAAAACTTGAGTCTATCTTTGGGTTTATAATCTGCTTGGTTTCTGAACAACACTGTCCTTGGAATTTCAATTGTATTTTATAGACTTATGCCTTGTGTTAACCATTGGTGCATAACACTGCTGTATATACAAGGTAACCAATGCTTCTTAAAAAGGACAGACTGTTTTCTTGCAAATCTATTCAATGGAGAAGTTCAAAATATATTAAGCACAATAACAAATGAAGCAGTAGAGCAGAAAACAGTATGTCTATCCATGTTAGTTCCAGGGTTCATTAACCAGGAGAAGAAATTCTGGGCCACATGATATGTTATCGTTGTTTTCAGCCAACATGACCTCCAATACCACAGTGTGGCTTTAAACACATGTGGGGTCATATAAACTATTTGATGAAAGTATGTCACCTAGATCCAATGGGCTATTGAGTTTTATACCATCATCACAAAGTGTTAATACATTTTAAGCATCCTATTATCATGGCATCCAATGTGAAGCACCAAAGAGTATCCTGACTTGACCAAAATGTACACTTATTGAAACATTTACTAAATTCTCACCCAAACTTCCTCATTTTGACTTCAGTTATCATCATCATCATCATCATCATATTCGGTTTAACGTCCGTTTTACATGCTAGTTATGTAAAAATGAAATCAAAATAGCTAAATTAAACACATTTTTTAAAGATACAACAGACTTCATTTCTTTTGTTACTCATTTAATAATGTTCTACATAATTCAAGCTCCAAGAAGGAAACCTACAAATCAATAGTGGATGCTTGTTACACAACCAACCTCCATTCTCTCAGTACCTTACTAAAACATAAGGCATCCCTACTGTGGCAACTAATATATGTGTTCAATTCTCTACAACCAGGGACTGCGCAAACTTTTCTTTGGGGTAGGGCTCCTTTACTACCATTTACAAGTAGGCCCTTGCTTTCAGTCCCTAATTTGCATTATTCCATGCTCTATCTACCTTGGAATCTTCAGTTCAAATCTTCCTCATTTGCTCTTTTTCATAACCATGTTTATTATTTTTCAACACTGATGGATCATAAAGCTTCCAATACCACTCTGCTTTCAGTTTTGCCCATTGGTGTCAGGTCTTGTCTTATTCCCAGTAACATAGAGATTACTTTTAAGTTGTGTCATATTTTCATCAAGATTCCTAGAGATTGCCACATAATTCTCACCTCTAAAATGTACATTCCCTACCCTAACTAAAACACCCTCAAGTTACTTAATGGCATCCATCCCAACCACAATGTCTAAGTTGGGTAGGATACTATCAATTATGACTGCCTTTGCACAAGCAAATAAACCCTTTGAGTCAGTAACATCATTTCAGATGACACCTTATGTTTTACTTTCCTTCCATCTAAGACTACAAATTAAGCTTCCTCTTTGCAGTTTTTAACAATACACGAGCTAATCAAACTTTTTGAGCAACGTATCTATCACACTCCTAACAACAGTTTGCAAAACATCAACATCAACAGCGGGTAACAGACCATAATATTCCTCTTGAGTTGTAGCAACAAATACCAACGCTGCAATCCCTCCCGACTCGTTTCTCTAGTTGAATTGACAAACAAGATGGTAACAAGCCTGCCAACAATCATATCTCAATCAAGCTTCTTATCCATACAATTTTTAATCATATGCCGTCTTCCACATCTAAACCCCGGACCCTTGAACTTCCCTGATTCCCTTTGTCTCCCAGTATTTCACTTGCTGTTCTCCCAATCCTTCGTCTCCACCACTATTCCCCTTCTTTTCTGCACCCCTTTCCTGGTCATGATATCATTCACAATTGCTTTCATAATCTCCACAACCTGTTGCTCTTCGACAGGTTTTTCACTTGGAAACCAATTTACAAACGACAGCTTCACAATGTTTCTATATTTTCACCAGTAAAACCCACTGGATTAGCAAAGCTACCACACTCCACTGCCATGCAAGGCTGAATTTTATCATTAGAATTTCTGATACAATTTCTACCAATGCAACAATCAAGATTTCTCACAGTAATCCTCGTTGGTTTTTTTCGCAATTGCCAAAGTTACAAAAAAAACAAGACAGCTCCTACTCACTTAAGTTAATCAATCTCAAAGCCAGTCTTCGGATGTTGAACAAAACTCCTCTCCACTTATAAGAGTAATACAGTTAGTCACAAATTAAACACGATACATCCCAAACTGGGAATGGCAGGAAAATTGCAACAATGACAACACAACCAGGAACAGGACAGCACCAAATCACGTGACCAAATTATAAAGAAATTACACACAAACACACATACATTAAAAAAACGTTTAAAATTGTGCAATACACTTGTCAAACCTGTTTTAACTTATAATGCTGGCACATTGGGCATGACTAAAAAGGAAGAGAAATCAATGGACGCATTTCACCGGAAGCAGTTGAGGAAAATATGGAAACACAACTGGAGTTATCATGCAACAAATGAAAATTTATATGAAATGCAAATCCTTTGAGCATAGGAATAAAGAGAGCAAGATGGAAGACTATGGGACATATTTTACGTTTAAGTGATAATACACCTGCACAACTAAGCATGAGATTTTATTTTGAAAATTGTGACGGAAGAAAGTAGTTCAGAGGAAGACCACGTTTAGCTCCTAGCCATTTTAGAAGATGATATTACAAATGCTAACAATGTGGATCCCGAGTTATTAAATATTAAAAGTTTCAATTGTATTGATGATTTCAAAAATCTGAAAGAACTGGCACAGGACAGAAAAAAGTGGCAGGATATATTGTAGGGTTTATCTGTGAATCTGGGTAAAGCAAGGAGTTGTGTAGTGACCCATGTACAGACTCTTTCGGAATTTTGTGATTCCGAAAGGGCCTGTAAATGGTTCACTCTACCCCGCTCTAAGCTGATAACCCTATATATATATAATCGACACAGTAAATGGAAATAAGCAACGAACGAACGAATCAGCACCAGGAGAAGTCAAATACTCCAACCCAGGGGTTCCCATGTGGCGAATAGGGGAGTGCCCCGTAATGGGGTAGCTGTGAATATTCAATAAGCAGTCCCAGACCAATTCATGGGAGGCCCTTTGGCAAGGCCGAGTACCCATAAGCCACCCTACTAGGGTCACAGGGAAACCGTGGAGGGCAGCATTGTGGATGTGGATATCAGCGGAAGAACAGGAACTAGTTTGTCTCTGTTGTTCAGGTATTGGCATTAGTTTCCCAAAGTTAGATTGGTACTTGCAGGCTGGACCACGAGGAGGTTGCCAATATCCAGCCCATTTTGGTGCATGGGACACTTACACGAATCCAGATATTACTTTCTTCACACATGATGTCAACAGCTCTCTGCCTCATCCTGTACACACTGTTTTGGGTAACTTTCCAAAATCTCAGCATCGACCTACAATCATGCATCACCCAGCCTTGATCGAATACACACCAACATCGTCACTACCTAGATGGAATTTCAACAAAGCCGACTGGGATAGATTTAAGAATGCAACTAGAAATATGTGTGACGATCTTCCATCTTTANATAGGAATAAAGAGAGCAAGATGGAAGACTATGGGACATATTTTACGTTTAAGTGATAATACACCTGCACAACTAAGCATGAGATTTTATTTTGAAAATTGTGACGGAAGAAAGTAGTTCAGAGGAAGACCACGTTTAGCTCCTAGCCATTTTAGAAGATGATATTACAAATGCTAACAATGTGGATCCCGAGTTATTAAATATTAAAAGTTTCAATTGTATTGATGATTTCAAAAATCTGAAAGAACTGGCACAGGACAGAAAAAAGTGGCAGGATATATTGTAGGGTTTATCTGTGAATCTGGGTAAAGCAAGGAGTTGTGTAGTGACCCATGTACAGACTCTTTCGGAATTTTGTGATTCCGAAAGGGCCTGTAAATGGTTCACTCTACCCCGCTCTAAGGTGATAACCCTATATATATATAATCGACACAGTAAATGGAAATAAGCAACGAACGAACGAATCAGCACCAGGAGAAGTCAAATATTCCAACCCAGGGGTTCCCATGTGGCGAATAGGGGAGTGCCCCGTAATGGGGTAGCTGTGAATATTCAATAAGCAGTCCCGGACCAATTCATGGGAGGCCCTTTGGCAAGGCCGAGTACCCATAAGCCACCCTACTAGGGTCACAGGGAAACCGTGGAGGGCAGCATGGTGGATGTGGATATCAGCGGAAGAACAGGAACTAAATGTCAACGGTAATATCCACAAGACGTTTAACACAACTTCAAGGTCACCCAGCTCAGTTAGGTAGTCACTGCTCATACGTGAGATGGATCATCACGTCAAAGTTAAGCAAAAAAGAGTGATCCAACCTGGCACCCTGACAAGGCTTACCTTCTCCAGGACCCACATCTTCACATCTCAATATGCCTTACAAAACCAGAAAGAATTATACTGGATCGGTCGCCGCCAAGGATAATAAGGACCGCGTGTCTGCTGAAGGTAGTCCGACAGACACGACAAATTCGCTAGACTCCAATACCAAAAACGACGTCTATGTCACTATTGGTGCCAAAATCAAAATAATGTCACTCAACATTGAGGGGATATCAATGGCCAAATGTGAATACCTAACACACCTTCTAAAGAAACACGACGTGGATGTTGTCCTCCTCCAAGAGACCCACCTGAGCGACAATGCTGCACCATCAAGGTACTCTATCAATAGCATTAACAATATATAATATAATATATTAATATCATTAACAGACTGAATGACGACAAATATGGCACCATAATCTATGCAAGAGCAACAGTCCTAGTCACAGATAAAGGAGGACATACAGAGAAAAATGGCGCTCAAAGATCAAACATTCAATTTGGTGACACTAAAATAACAAACATCTACAAACCACCCAATCAAAATTGGCTCTCACTACCCCAGAATGTTGCAAAGCACCCCTCCATCATCACTTGAGATTTTGATAGCCACCATTCTGACTGGGGATAAATCAAAAACAATCAATCGGGTATAGAAGTTAGTGATTGGGCCAATCGCTTAGATATCACGCTTGTATACAATCCAAAGAACAAAGGAATATTCCACTCAGCAAGTATTTGTCTCAAAAAACAACAAAGGACACCCAATACCAACAACTGCAGAGGTCCTAGGAGATTTTCCACATAGTCAGCACCGTCCGCTACTCATAACTACAGGCATTCAGATTCCCATGATGAAGACCCTACCCAAACCAAGGTGGAATTTCCGAAAAACAGACTGGAAAGCCTTTGCTAAAGATATTGATAAGACATGTGAAAGAATTGCACCACCAATTGAAAACGTAAATAGATTCAACAAACTAATTCTCAAGTCCTCAAAGAAACACATCCCCAGATGATTTCAAAAACATTATATGCCATGTTGGACCAAGCGGAGTGAAGAGCTACTGAAAGCATATAAAGAAACAAATGACGAGAACATTGCAGAAGAACTCCTGGAATCCCTACCTGAAAATCGTAGAGAGAGAGATGGATTGAAGTGGTCGAAAATCTGGATCTCACACACCCAAACCGACACGCTTGGCAAACAATTAAAAAACTCAACCCAGAACTCCACCAGACCAAAAATTTACCACCAATAGGAGCAGACAGAACAGCCAAAGAAATTAAACAAAGAGGCCAGCACATACTAAACCACCAATTTAAGAAGACAATAAGAAAAGAATACAAAAGGATCTTCAACGAGTTACCAAAACAAAGTTCGTTCCTCTCCACCCCAGTCACCCAGGAGGAAATTAAAGTACCCCAAAAGAATGTAAAAAATGGAAAAGCAGCTCGCATGGATGGTATATATCCAGATATGCTCACCCATCTCGGACCAAAAGCAATCAACTGGTTATCAAATACCATGTCTGACATAATAGAAAAGGGCACGTATCCACAACAATGGAAACATGCGATAGTTATTGCCATTCTAAAGCCCGGGAAACCAGCTACAGAACCAACTAGCTGTCGTCCAATATCACTTCTTTGTTGCTTATATGAGTTACTCGAAAGGAACATTCTTGCAAGAATCACCACATACATAGACAATCACATATCACACCAACAAGCAAGCTCCAGACCACACAGAAGCACTACAGAACAAGTTCTGGCACTAAGATAATTCATTGAATCTGGATTCGAAAAAAGGTTAAAGACAGGTGCAGTCTTCATAGACCTTTCAGCTGCTTATGACACTGTGTGGACAGAGGGACTTATGGTAAAACTGGCAAAGATAATACCATGCAGAAAAAATATTGAAATTCGTCTCAACTATGACCAGCTCAAGACAATTTCACATCGTACTTGGAAGAGACAAAAGCAAATCAAGGAAAATAAAAAATGGCGTTCCTCAGGGGTCAGTCATCGCACCAACTCTATTCAATGTATATATAAATGACATGCCTGTCAGCCAATCCCTACAACTATGCTATGCGGATGACTGGGCATTGACCCAGCAATCAAACAACTGGGATATAATTGAAAAATCTCTTAGTGAAGAAACAACACAGCTTAAAAAATATTTTGACCAATGGTACTTAAAAATAAACACCACCAAATCAGTATCTGCTACATTCCATCTAGATAACAGACAAGCTACAAAGACCGTTAAAATCAACGTCCTAGTACCTAGATCTTAATCTTAACAGACAACTGAACTACAAACGACGCCTGAATGGAACAGCAAACAAAATAGCAAAACGCAACTGTCTCCTTAGAAAACTGGCTAGCACCTTTTGATGAGCGTCACAACAAGTACTTAGAACGTCCGCACTAGCACTCTGTTATAGTGTTGGGGAGTACTGTGCCCCAGTATGGCCAAGAAGTCCTCATGCAAAAGAGATAGACATAAACCTGAGAGAATCCATGAGGATAATTACAGGATGCCTAAAGTCAACGCCAATACAGTGGCTCCCAACACCAAGTCACATTGCACCACCAGAAATCAGGAGAGAAGGTGCCAATCAAAAGTTCATGATAAAATTGAAGGAAACAACAGACAACATCCCTCTCAAAGACATTGTCAGCAACGCCCCCAAAACAACGAGATTAAAATCCAGAAGAGCTTTCTACCAGTCAGAAATTGAGAAGTACAACATGACAGAGGCATGGAGAGACTGGTGGTTTGCGAACACACCATCGGGAGGAAAAAGTATTAAAAACCCTGCTGAAAGACTACCAGGCTTCCAGAATAACACTAGAACACAATGGGTCTCCTCAAATCGACTGCTGACCGGCCATGGCAGAATATCAGCCAACATGTACAAATGGCGACCAAAAGACAGTGCAGACTGTTCCCACTCCAGTGGAACCGAGGAGACTGCAAAACACATCGTCCTCCAGTGCCCAACAACCAGACTGGAGGGAGGTTTTGACACCGTCCTCAAATGTGATGAGGAATTCGGAAACTGGTTGAGGAGACATAATGTGGAGATGTAGCCATAAGCTACTACTACTAGCTTGGCGCATGCAAAATCCATCCATCTTTGAATACACTCGTCCACAAGTTTTGTGTGAGAATGTTTCTACAATCCGATGGCACTGCACAAACTCGCCTTATCCAGATTAACAGAGTAGTGGAACAATTTTTGACACTATTTCCAAACCCGGAATGAAAACAAAAAAACCACATTGTCATCTAATCCATATAATCAATATAATGAGTACCCAAATTAATTCCTGAATGATACACTTTTTCAGATAATTAATTAAAAATTAAACAGAAAATAGGTAAAAAGCTAAAAGTAGATAGGGGAAGGGCATTTAATGGGAGCATCGGTACTCACTGACTCAAGTCGTGTTCTGACAACAAGACAAGAGTATAGAAACGGCATTTTTGATAAGACTGGGCACCAGCCATTAATAAACCCATCTTCCACGGGGTCCTGCATAATAATAACATCAAAACAATTTATGAAAATATCCGTGTTATGTATCCTTGACAACAACTTCGCTTCATTTCACATCGAGGGTGTTACCTGGTAGAAACATAATCCCAGTTCTCCTTCACACAGATCATTCATGATGATGAAGGCCTGATTGAAGCACAGCGTCGTATGGGACACTCAAAAATTTGCTCATCTTGAACTAATGCTTGGTCAAATCGTTAATTATGCAACCATATTTTCCCTCAATACTATTGTTAAGGTTTCTACTTCTTTGAACAGTATTTGCACAAAGATTACTATGAATTTTAAACAAATGGCTCTCGATTCATAGATCTCACCCAAATACGTCTTCTAATCTGCGAACGACCAGAAGATCTCTATCAAGGGCTTAGATTTTTTTTCGATGATAACCTTGTAACGGGTGAAAGCGGTCTGATGCACCATGGTTCGGTTGTCGACGTTGACGAAGATATCATCCCTTCTATTGAGAATCTAATTGTTCTGTAATGACTTGAACGCACTGACCTGGGCCTGCCCGGGATAGTAAAACAAAGATATGGAGCTGAATTAGGAAATAAGACACTCGCTTCCATCACACTGGAAACCTCACAGGCAATGATTGTTGTTCCTCAAAGAACTCCAATTTGTCGAAGAATCTCGTCTCACGTGTTTACAAATTAATAACCGCCGCCCTCCAACCCGTCCAGCAAACAATAAATATTATGTGTTGTTTCGTACAGCTAATCGACCATACGACACCAAATGTTTGTCTCAGTGCTTATTTCTAATTCTTCTTTGCACAGTCGTTTGATGACGATCGGGTGCCACATGGCGATCCCTACCGGACGAAGCTACTCCATTGTTGATGGAGTCTCCATTGACGTCGTTATCTGAAATTGTAAAGTGAGTTTCCATTATTGTAGAAGGGATGATACAGCAGTGGTTTATATCAAGCAGGGAAGTTAGATTATTGTACGCATGTGAGACATGGACGTTAACAAATAAAATGAAGAAGCAACTTGAGGCAACAGAAATGTGGTTCCTTCGAAGAATGCTGAATGTACTATGGACGGAAAGAAAGACGAATTAGGAGGTTCTAGTAATGGCAGAGGCTACACGCTCATTGCTAAAAAAGATAAAGGAAGGTTAGGCAAAATTTATAGGACATGTAATGAGAAGAAATGGCCTGGAAACTGGGCAACAACAGGAAAAATAGAACGCAAAAGAGCTCGTGGAAGACAAAGTCAGAAAATGATGGGAATTCCGTGGGAATTTCATATCAAGCAACTACTCATGTTGCTGTTCAGGCAGACATCAAAATTTTCCTCAATACAATTGGCGAAGTCAGAAATATAGCTGTAACACGTGGTGCACACACGTTTAATCTTAACGCTTCAGTCGTCAAAGATTGTATTTGATCTGACATTGTCGCTGGTGCTGTTTGCTCGGCTAAGAAACACATTATTATCAAGGGCAAAGAAGTGGCTCCCTTTGCCTAAGCAGCTATTTTGGAACACCTTACAACTCGTAGAATACAAACTTATGTTTGTCGTCCACAACATTTGGAAACTATTTTCCTGGTGAAAATGCAGTGTTTGACGGTCCATCATGCCTAGGTGGGGAAGTTGTAGCAGTGTAGGCTCGTACCAGTTCCAAGGCATACTATTCCTTCACTTGGCCAGAACCACTATTATCTAGGATCAAGGACGGAAAAGTAACCCTCACAAATAATACAGATGCCCGATCAAATTGAAATGTCATGGCCACCTTTGTCAGATTCGCAGGACAACAGAATTTTTTTCAGATCAAATTGACGAGTCAAAATCTTTCAGCCAAGAATCACTTTAGCCAAAACTTCCAACTGAGTTTCATTTGTGAACTGGATATAACAACACTGATGACCAAGTTCCTACAAAATAGAAAGAGATATTCTGATCCCTCCACGAAAATTATGCATCCGTTTTTCAGCCATCAGTTAGTCATTACAATAACAGGTTTAGCAGGTGCAGAGGCCCATCATGCTCCCCTAAGAATCAGCAGATCCCTCAGTCAAAATCTGATGAGTTACAATAATCGTTTTAGCAGAGTAAGAGCACGAGTTAACATTAGTCTAGCTTCACCTCCAAATAAAAAGCGTAGAGGTCCATCATGCTCCCCTGCGAATCAGCAGATCCTTCAATCAAAATCTGATGAGTGAGGGAAACAAGTCGTATTTGGAAGACCAGAAGACATCGGTATCACTGCTGAACATAAAGGTTTCTCATTCTTGATTCAAAAACATGGCGGCGGTCATCATCTAGTGACAGCATTTATCACTATTAAAGAATAAAGCAAAACTCTTATAACAGCCATCTCAAACGTGGAGGAGACACTACAAACGATTTCAAAATAGAAAAACATTTAAAATATTGGAAGAGATGATGTGCACTTTTCTTGAACCATTAATCTAAGAAGGCGCAATCGCAAAGGTAGCACATGATTTGTACACCAGTGGAGAAGACCTATCTTCTTTGTACAAAAGTTGGAAGAGAAAGCTCGAAAGAATTCGTCTCAGTAAACTATCATCAAAGGCGCTAAAAAGGCAGTTACTCCAACTAATTTACAATTATTAGAATAGGACTGACACAATTGTATCATTTCAAAATGTCAACGGAAAATTTAACCATTAGCTTCCTGTGAACCACTCAAAACTGTTACTTCACTCCGGTTGGTTCAAAGTCTTCAATCAGCTGATCTGAGGATGTTCCAAATTTTGAGCTTCTTCGAATCAGTTTCTTTTCAAATGTAAAGGAACGTTAATGGGTGTGGTATTCGTTGCTGTTGATAGAAGATAACAAATAGAATGAAGAAACTCAAGCTAAACTCTTTCCCATTGTAGAGAAGCTGATCTATTAAACGTGAGAGCGAGTCTAACAGCTCTTCGTGAGATGTTGCAATAACGTTCGTTCTGCCCATTGCCGACAGTATGATGCGGAGAAGTGTAGTTCGAAGGTCTATCTCTTAACAAATTCGTCTCACACGAGTGGTTTGCCTCTATCTGTTTATATGTACCTTGGTATTCCACACAAAGAAAATAGTGGGTTAAAGCATTTGATAACGGTAGCAGATAAAATATTAGAGGAAGGTATAACAACAGGAAAATGAGATTATTCATCCAAAACTGTTTAAAGTATTTATCATTAGTTGACGGCAAGAATCTTTTGAAATCGAGGCTTATTAGTTCCACTGGTCGACATACTTTCATTAACTTTCTTTGTAAACCATTGTAAACTGAGGTTTTAGCTATGCACAATGTGGACAAACCATTTTGACCATTTCTTTTGAGAACGGTAAACTTTTAGTTTTAATAAAATGCTGAACACGTGTCACACTAGGGTGACAAAGTTGAACATGAATATCCTTCAGGTTATTTGAAATTAAAATTACAAGACAGTGAATACGTGTGCACGAGTCAGTAACAAAATTACCTTTTGATATAGGATATTTATCATGTCATGAGTCGTTCAAACGGTTGTTTAGAAATAGCTTGCGACAACTTGAAAAATATCCTACACCAATGGCTCCCACTGAGTCCATAAAATTTCAAGAAATTTTAGCATTACCTTTTCCTTCATAATACTGGATTTTGTAAGTAAATTTATCTAGTTCCTAGCATCACACCTGGATCTTATTTGTTCTTTATCTTGGTATACTACCTGTTTTTAACCTTTGGACTACCATAAGGAATTGCGCAATGCAAAAAGACAATCTTCGGGTCTTTTGGGCAATATCTTATGCTTACTTAAAATAAATTGGTCCCTTTTATTACGCATGTATGGTTACCGAGATACAGAGCGGAACACCAGTGTCCCTGTGGTAGACAAAAGATACCGATCAGTAGAGATTGATAGACTGTAAGGAATAAATAAAATAAAACGTAAGGTAAATAAATGATTCCTTATAAATTCCTTGTAAGGCATGTAAATATTGCCTTACACCATTCACACGTATGGCTAGGGGCAATGGTGCCCCTGTGGTAGGAAGAGGATACTGTTGCCTATGGTTCCCAATATTACGACATCCATAAATGTGCAATAGTCGAAATTACGTGGAAGCTAACAGAAAAAAATGTAGATTTTCCAACCACTGTCAAATATTTTTGTACTTTATTTCTTCATGCAATGTTTGCATTTTCTCACTGTTCTCTCAATCTTTACATCATACGTACCTGCTTTCAAAAGTTCTATAGTCATTCATCCTAACTGGAATTTTTTTTTCAAATTCAGGGAAGGTTCAGGAAATGACGGAATTGAACAAACTATCATTATTTTGCATCAAAGTTTTTTCAAAATATTACAACATAACCAATGCAATCAAAGAGGTACGATCACCGGCATTACCAATATTATAAGCAGCACTTGAGAACTGTCATGCGATATGAAACTTGTAAAAACAGTTTCGTTCTTTTGTCATACAAAGCGTGACGCCACAATCTTCACACCTTGCAAAGGTCCTCGATTCTTTGCCCTCATCGGCACAGTAACGACACCGAAGACGTGTGTTCACAAACGCAGGAAGGTGCTAGGGTGCTGTAGGAGGCACTGCCAAAACAGCGGGACGTCGTGATGGTCTTCATGCTTGGCAGTTTCTTTGGCGAATACTAAATCTACTGATTAAAAACTGGCCAACAACGATTTAAAATCTAACTGTTGAAACGGATTCAATATATTGAATACAATAAAGCTGTTGACGCAAGAAATATCCACCAAGTCGAAAAATAAATGCAAGTATTAACGCACCTTTGATTTTTGATCAAGACGGTACGTAGCAACTCGCTGGTCTCAAAAGATCAACGCCTCTCATCCATCTGTTGTATTTCTTTACCATTTCAGGACAGAAAGCAGAAATCCTAGAAGCTGAAATTTTTTCCTCCTCTACACACTTGATTCAATATCAACTTCTTCAAGGTTAGAACCACATAACAGAACACCTCTATTATCGAACCATTTATAAACGGCCACTTCGTTAGAAAGCTGAAAATGAATATCACCACGTTTCATTGCACGGTCAGTGAGCATATTGGGCATATACTTTGGGTTGGACCAATAACACCATATTGGGCAAATAGGACAGGGAGTATTGGTCAGTTTCAGGGTAACGATTGACGTGAGAACAGATGGTTTTATTTTGAGATAACCTCGATTATGAAGAGTGTTTCTTTTTCAACAGCAGGATACCAATGCTCGCTTTTCGACAGTGGTTTTGACTATAATCCAACTGATCGACCATTTTGAATTTGGGAAGGCTATACAGCGACATCAAAAGCGTCTGATTTTACCAGAAAAGGAATATTTTAATCGATTGAAGACAGAACGACCTCCCCGAGCTCTGGCTTAATAGCGATAAATATAGTCATTGCGATTTTGCTTAATCAAAAACTGTCAGATCCTACTCATGGATTAATTTCTCCATAGAATTGAGGAATCTGTTGGGCAAAGTAGTCAAACATTCGCAATGCTCTTTGAAGGAAACTGGAACTCGAAGTCAGTGAATACTACAATAACGGTCAGAATCTTTTAAGGTTTGGCTTGAAACTGTTATAATTGACTTGATAGAATGTCAATAACTGGTTCAGTATGCACAATTTTTTATTTATTGCGAGTTATGTTTTACATTTTAATTATTTCGTGAAAAGCTCCATTATTTTTCAAAGTCAGCCTCATCCATTCCACCGATAGTGACATTATCAAGATAAGAAAAGGTTTCCTTTAAGCCTTCCACATTAAGTAAATCATACAATACTATAATTATTTGGAAACAGAGTACATTTTTTGTTACACTGAATGGCATTACAGAAAATTCATATGTCTGGACTTTCTAAATCTGTAACTTCCTTTCCGACTCTTCCAATGAACCCTTTTGGTTGCCACTTTCGAGGCCGTATGTTTAATAAACTCTGTACTTCGATAATTTATTGACCAATTCGTCAATTTTGGGGAACGGGTATTGGTCAAGAACTGTGTGCAATTTTGTAGTCCGAGAGTAACCAACGCACATTCTTTTTTGATGGCGATTTTGTTCATTTTTCACAACAAGAACCTGAGCTCTCCAGGGAAGTCACTTTGTTGAGTCATGCCTGCTTCCTGAAGAGGTTAGAGTTTCTTTTTAGTGAGTTTTCTCTCATCTCTACTCAAAGATCTCGACCTCAATCAGCTTTACATTGTTTAGTAAGCCCTTAAATAATGAAGGTATATCTTTCGTGAACCATAATCAGTTACCAATCAGATATTGGTAACTGATTATGGTTTATCAGTCAAAGCTAGGACAACAGGTTGTGGAGATAGTGTAATCATGAGATGTGGTTCCGTCGCATCATACTGGAAAACTAGATTTGTTATGTTTGTCCTTTTTTTGTTATTTTTTCCAAGATAGGTTTTTAACCCGCATAAGCAGTTTTGCGCTTTTCAGCTCTTTTAGACAGAGTCCAAGTCTCTGATCCATAGAGCAGAATCGGTTCAATGAGCGCCCGAAATATTTTGACTTTGATGGTAATGTCAAGTTCAGATGTCCATAGTTTACGCAGTTTGTTGCACGCTGATCATACCATGCCTTTCCTAACAAGAATGTCTTTTTCTGAAGAAGAAATAAAAGAACCCAATTATTTGTAATCATCTTTGGATTTTAAGTTAGTTCCAGAAAGAGTTTTAATAGGTTCATTATTTGTCTGATTAAAGCTCATATATTCAGTTTTAGACTCATTAAGATGTAGACCAACGCTGTTGGCTGCTGACTCTAAAGTCGGAGAAGTGGATCAACATGTGGTATAAGCCGATTTAATAGTAGTTTATTAAAAATCGTTGCTGCAATAGGCAGCAAAGATATAATTCTATAGTTGGTAGGTAGAGACAGATCACCTTTCTTGGGAACAGGTATAATTTGTGACTTTGCCCAAACATCTGGGCATACTTTATTTTGAAAGCAGAAGTTACAAATATTTAATAGGAGTTGGTGGAAACTCTTTTGCTAGTTTCTTATTTTTACAAATATCTTTTCAGTCAAAGCATTTCATTGGGTAGGGTTTGCTCTTCTTTGATGACCGAAGACTTAGTTTATAAAGAAGAAGGATAAAAGAGTTAACAGTATAAGATGAATAAGACCTGGAATTTAAAACAGTATTCCTCCACTTTTTCCTGAATAACATATAATCTAGTTGTGACCTTTTCCTGATTGGAAGTTCATGTGTCCACAACTGATTGATAGTTTTGATAAAAGTATTATTTTCAGAAAACAGATTATACTCTTCGATAAAGTCGGTTAGTTTTTCTCAATTCCTATTTGTGTTGTTATTTAAAAAAATTAACAGATGGTTGACTAATTTTCGCGTTAAAGTCACCAATGATTGCAGCAAAATATGTTATTTGTTGGTTAAGAACCGTAAGTGGATTCTGACTTTAGAATGTCGCAGAAACTACATCAATATATATATATATATATATATATATATATAAATATATATATATATAAATAAAATCATTTATTGTTCTCAATCATAGTAGCCTTCGAAGCAGTTGCTGAAAAGTTGTAAAGCCTTATTGAGTACTTTTCACTATACCCTTCTTAACTCAGGTATTTCCTTGCATAGGACGTGAGTACTAATAGTTTCTGTTTATACAAGAACGGCATTCAAAGAATATTCTAGCATGACAAAGCCATTTATGTACAAAATATTCTTTAAGGTCTAGAAACCCCGACCAATGAAGATGATGGACCATTCCTAGGCTCTTAGATTATTCCACGTGACTTAATCCACAACTGCAAAATCTATCCCTACGTGCATGACATTTTCAATATAATTCATGCACAAAGACCTTACCAACATAAAACACAAAAATCGGAAGTGGCGAATGTACAAGTTGCACGACAGATACGAATAGTGGCTCACCAAGAATAAAGACTGTGGATTATTTCGCCACCAATCAGTCCGTTTCATTGCTTTTCTAAGAAGCAAACACCATAACGTATGTTCCTATTTTTTTAAGAATAATCATACTGTCATTTGTTGTGCTAAAAAGCGCTTTGTTTACCACTGAAGCATTTCAGTTTTCTTGGACAGACGGGTTCGAGTATTTTATGCAACTGTCGGGTGTTTTTTTCTTTTTGCGTTGCGATGAGTGTTTGCATAGTGGAAATGTCCATTTAATGGGATATTTGTGCATGCAACTTCCCTTTATTTACTTCCAATACATGAAATGTCTTGAAAAGGTAAATGGTGTCTGTCAGGATTCACACGTTTCCTACCATACATATGCACAAAATACAAACAAAAGCAACACAAAGGAAGCAGATCTTTATAGATTTTATTTAGAATGTATCATTCTTGCATTGCATGAAAAAAAGAAATAGGAAAAACAAGACAGTGAGCAAGTAATGAGAACACATTTTATATAGCCAACAAAACTTCTTGTTACCGTGAAACCTGCCATAAATGACCTTGCTCTAAAAGAAAGTGATTGTTTGAAAGCCTTTCTAGATGCTAAAGCGTTTTTAGTTGATGAAGTCTGAGGTTTCAGAACAAAACATGGTAAACACACTCGTTGGTGATTTTGACATGGTTTCAAAGGACTATCTGTATTGTCCAACGTTTGCGCAACTGTCCGCAATGTAGTAGTCTCTGGAAATGCTTTAAGACATCTTTACCCACTTTTATTTTATGCTACACATTAAGCGCACAATATTCATAACTGTGCGGAAGATATTACGTATGTTATTTTGCACGCAAAGAGATAATCTCATTGAGAGGGCAAATCCACACAAATGAAAAGCAAGGAGCACAAGGAAAATTCTACCCACCTCTTGACGACTCTAGCACCTATGCTTACCCGGTTTCCAAGCTGAAAGAAAACAGCTGTCACTTATCCAGAGTAACTTCCTGTCATGAAAGTACAAAACGTTTGAAGCTTTTGGATAAAGTGGAGCTACAAGAAAAAGTATTTGAATCAAACAAGAAACATTAGGGAAAAAGTTATATACCAAGGAAAAAAGAGAAAGAAAAAAAAGTAATTAATAAAGATTATATGAACAAGGAAAAAAAAGAGAAGATTCTCCTATTCTATAAAAGAGGATATGGAAATGTTTAGCCTGTCAGCGGCAGACACTGCTGACAGAGGGAATTTGCGAAAGAGAGTCCGCTGTGGCGACTCCATTTATATGGGAAAAGCCGAAAGGAAGAAGAAGAAGAATGTAAACAAGGGGAAAAAGAGGAACGGAAGAAGTCCCATATTGCAGGAGGATTCAGGAAGAACAAAGAGAAATTAAAAATTTAACTGCTATTTTTGTATTTTTTATGTTTTCCAAAATTTTGAACAAGAATTGCTTTTCAACTATTTAGAATTTGGTGGTCAAATTTTGCGTTTTAGTAGAGAAAAGCAAGCTTGAGACTAGTTTTATTTCTTTATTCATTATCAATTATTTTGCGTATTTGTTTATTCGCTATTAATTATTTTGTGTATTTGTTTATTCATTATTAATTATTTTGCGTATTTGTTTATTCGTTATCAATTATTTTGCGTATTTGTTTATTCGTTATGAATTATTTTGCGTATTTGTCTATTCATTATTATTTATTTTGTGCATTTGTTTATTCATTATTAATTATTTTGTGTATTTGTTTATTCATTATTAATTATTTTGTGTATTTGTTTATTCATTATTATTATTTTTTTTTTTTATTTGTTTATTCTTTATTATTTTTTTTTTTGTGTATTTGTTTATTCATTATTTATTATTTTGTGTATTTGTTTATTCTTTATTATTTTT